>JAVKPL010015287.1:0-99167 GCA_032173675.1 Gastrolobium villosum | reverse complement strand
TGGGTATTTGTAAAAGGCGGAGTTCTAGATCTATGTTTACCTTGTTTTTACCTTTGGTGATTGTGCTCCCCCTTTTTACCTTAGTTTATATATCTTTCTCAATTTGCAATATCTTCTCCCCCTTTGGCAACATCAAAAACAACAATATAGAGAATGCAAAACAAGTAGGAGAAATATAGTATCATAAGATAGCAGAGTTATAAAACAGATGAACATCCATGCAAATAAAGTAAATAAAGTCCAAAAAGTAAATAAAGGTTAGCATCAGAGGGCAGGGTCATAAAAAAAATAAAGCATGGTAAATGACAGCAGGCGTCACAGCTGAGGGGAATCAGGAGGAGATATGTCTGGAGTGTCGTCCTCATTAGTCAGGCCAAGACGACGCTCGATGCGGGAGAGACGGTTGCCTATGACATCATCCATATCCTCCAGAAAATCCATGACGTCGTCGAGAGTGACAGGGCGTCGACGTCGGCGTCGGGGAACTGAAGGGGTAGAGGTACCTTCAGCAGCAGGAGCATCCTCAGTGGTAGGAATATCAGCATGAGTATCTGCAGGAATGGGGTCATCATGAATGGGATCATCATGAATGGGATCATCCTCATCCATAGGAGCAGCAGAAGGAGCACCAGAGGAATAGACCCACTCGCCTGCTATCTTGCGAAGGCCACACTTTTTGAGCTGTGTGCCGGCAATTTTATGATTATTTTTCAATAGGGTCTTGGCCTCTCCAATCATGGGAACCTGACTGTGCTCCATGATGGCCTGAATCAGCATGGGGAAGGGAAGAGGAGTGTTCCGATGATGATGAGTGTCCAACATGATGCGGCATATGGTGTCGGGCCAATAAATTGCAGTCTTGTTAAGGATGGCCCACATGAAAAACAAGTCAGTGTTGAGCACCACAGCATGATTGCCTCCCCTTGGTGAGATGACATGAGTGATCAGATAGTGGAGGATCCGGTGAGACACTTGCAGACATATGGGAGAGAATTTGGTCATCCCAAGTTTATATGCTCCGTCCCTGACAACAGGTTGAATGAATGCTTCTCTGTCATATTCTTCATAGGTGCGATAGTCAGAGCCATCAAATTCGAGATCGCCTGTGCGAATATAGCCAATAAGGGCGGTCCAGTCCTGTGGATAGATCTTGATGTGAACACCCTTTACTTTCGATTGCAGCACACGTTCATTGTAAGTAAGATTCTGATAGAATGCGCGAACCATCGGTGCTACAAAAGGGCGACGGAGCTGAACAAACTCGAGCAGATGGACGCTCTCTAGAACATGAGTAATGTCAAACCCTTCGGCCACAAAGAAGTCCGAGTCGAGGTATTTCGGCTCAACGATGGGTCGGCGGAGATAGTGGGTGGCAAATTTCTTCTGCTGAAGAGGATCATTTGGAAAATAGCGAGTGAAGTTAGCAGCTTCAGCAGTAGGGAGATCCGGAATAGATTTGGAGCGAGTGCTAGCCATGAGGATACCTAAAAAAAATATAATCAGTAAGCAGTGTGAGAATAGTGAATAGGCAGTAGTAGATCAAGAATACACAGCTGCAGTACTAGAGAAATGGCAAAAAAATAGTAAAAAGGACTTAACAGAGGAAAGTATTCGAATACTTTTACCAGTATTCGGATACTTTGTCCTTAGTATTCGATTACTCATGACTGGTATTCGAATACTCTTCTGAAGGAGAAGTATTCGATTACTTTTCTACCAGTATTCGAATACTGTTCATCAGAAGGAGAAGTATTCGAATACTTCTTCATCAGTATTCGAATACTTGTTCATCACAAACCCAGAAACGGTGCCCTAATCGACCAGAAATCCAACAAATAATGCAATATGAGGAATGCGAAGCCTAGGTAGTATATTAACGCAAGATAAAGAAAGCCTAGGGAACACAAAAACAACAATATATGCAGACAAAGTTCAAGAGACAGATCTGGTCTACATGGGAAAAAAAAAAAAAGAAAAGGGTTAGGGTTCATGGAATCATACCTGTGAGGATTCAGGGGAGATAAAGTCAGGGGGAAGGAGCCAAATACCTGCTTGTTGACGTCGCTTGGGAGAAGGAGTGGAGATGATGGAGCTTTAGGGTTTGGAGAGGGAGAAATGGGAAATGGCGCGGTTCAGCTGAATAAAAGCTCAATTTTGAGCATTAAGTGCAGGAGTATTCGAATACTTGTCGAATGGTATTCGAATACTTTCATTTTGAAAAGTATTCGAATACTTTTCGAATGGTATTCGAATACTTTCAATTAAATGAAAGTATTCAAATACTTTTTGTAAAGTATTCGGATACTTCAGTTCAGAGTGCAGCAAAATGGGCAGAATTTGAACTGATTTTTGCAAATTTTTCATGGTATGATTGTCCAAGATAGTGATTGAGATAAAAAGATGAGAAATATGCATATTTATAAGCAAGATGGATCAATTAACCCGATTTCTCGTCTTAAGTTGGTGAAAACATCCTTTGAGAGAGGTTTGGTAAAAATGTCCGCCAATTGCTTGGAGGATTCAACATGTTCCAAAATACAGTCACCATTTTGTACATGATCTCTAATAAAGTGATGACGAATATCAATATGTTTAGTTCTTGAGTGCATGATGGGATTTTTGGTTATGTTGATGGCACTAGTGTTGTCACACCTAATAGGGATATGATCAAGATCAAGACCAAAGTCCTTAAGTTGTTGCTTCATCCAAATAATTTGTGCACAACAACTACCGGCTGCCACATATTCTGCTTCGGCCGTGGACAGTGCGACACTATTTTGTTTCTTGCTGTGCCAAGAAACTAGTGAACAACCAAGAAAGTGGCAGGTGCCACTTGTGCTTTTCCTATCCAATTTGCAACCGGCAAAGTCGGAATCGGAATAACCTATAAGCTCACATGGAGCTCCCTTTGGGTACCATAGTCCCACTTGAGTAGTGCCTATAAGATATCTCAAAATCCTTTTTACGGCACTTAAGTGTGATTCTTTAGGATTGGCTTGAAATCTAGCACACATGCATACACTAAACATAATGTCTGGTCTACTTGCGGTTAAGTAAAGAAGTGAGCCAATCATACCTCGATATCGAGTGATTTCAACAGGCTTACCTCCTTCATCCTTGTCTAATGCACATGATGTGCTCATAGGAGTGTCAATCGCTTTTGAACTTTCCATACCAAATTTCTTGAGCAATTCCTTACAATATTTGCCTTGATTGATGAAGATTCCATCTTTCGCTTGTTTGATTTGAAGACCAAGGAAGAAGTTGAGCTCACCCATCATGGACATCTCAAATTCACTTTTCATGGTGTTAGCAAATTCTTCACAAAGTTTAATGTTAGATGCACCAAATATAATATCATCAACATATATTTGAACCAGTAAAATATGATCATTTTTCCTTTTTATGAAAAGTGTTGTATCAACCTTTCCTCTTTCAAAGCCTTATTCTAAAAGGAATTTGCTTAACCTTTCATACCAAGCTCTTGGAGCTTGCTTTAAGCCATATAAAGCCTTTTTAAGTTTAAAAACGTGGTTAGGCAAGTCATGATTTTCAAAACCGGGTGGTTGGTCAACATAAACTTCTTCTTGGATATATCCATTCAAAAAAGCACTTTTAACATCCATTTGAAATAGTTTGAAGTCCATCATACATGCAAATGCAAGCAATAATCTAATGGCTTCTAATCTAGCAACGGGAGCATATGTTTCATCGAAATCAATTCCTTCTTCTTGATTGTATCCTTTAGCAACAAGCCTAGCTTTGTTTCTGGTGATTATACCATTTTCATCTAGCTTGTTCCTAAATACCCATTTAGTGCCAATTATTGAGTGATCATTGGGTCTTGGCACAAGTTCCCAGACTTGGTTTCTTTCAAATTGATTTAATTCTTCTTGCATAGCCAAAAACCAATGTTCATCAATGATTGCTTCATCAATGGTTCTAGGTTCGATTTGAGAAACAAATGCTAAATGATTACAAATGTTTCTAATGGAGTTTCTAGTAGTTACCCCTTTTGACATGTCACCTATTACTGCATCAATGGGGTGATCTTTTGCCGATCTCCAATCTTTTGGAAGATCACATTCATTTTTGTTGACTTGAGAGGTTCCTTTATTTTGATTTTGCTCCTTCTCTTTGTGTTCATCCTCTTGCCTTTTGTCATTTAAATTCATGTTGCCCAAGATTTCTACAAAATCATCATCACACTTTTCTTTTCTTGACAATGAAGGGTTAGTTTCATCAAATATCACATGAATTGATTCTTCAAGTACCATAGTTCTTTTGTTATAGATTCTAAATGCTTTACTTGTGAGTGAATATCCTAGAAATATACCTTCATCGGATTTTGAATCAAATTTGCCAAGGTTATCCTTTCCATTATTCAAAACAAAACATTTGCAACCAAAAATATGAAAGTGTGAAATATTTGGTTTTCTTCCTTTGTAAAGTTCATAGGGGGTTTTCTTCAAAATGGGTCTAATTAAAGCACGGTTCATTACATAGCAAGCGGTGCTCACGGCATCCGCCCAAAAGTATTTTGGAAGATTATTTTCATTTATCATTGTCCTTGCAAGCTCTTGCAAGACACGATTTTTCCTTTCTACGACTCCATTTTGTTGTGGAGTCCTAGGGGTGGAAAAATTGTGTTGAATTCCATTTTCATCACAAAATATTTCGAAGTCTTGATTTTGAAATTCTCCCCCATGATCACTACGAATTGAAACAATGTTCAAAGATTTATCGTTTTGAATAAACTTGGCAATTTTTCTAAATGCTTGAAAAGCTTCGCTTTTATGAGCAAGAAACAATGTCCATGTAAAGCGGGAAAAATCATCCACAATGACGAATGCATAGTAGTTGCCACCAAAGCTCATTATTTGTGTGGGCCCAAAAAGATCCATGTGTAAAAGTTGCAAGGGCCTAGTAGTTGAGACAACATCTTTGGATTTAAAAGAGGCCTTTACTTGCTTTCCCATTACACATGCATCACATAACTTGTCATTTTGAAATTTAAGCTTTGGAAGACCAATTACTAAGTCTTTAGAGATCAACTTATTTAAGTGACTCATGCCAATGTGTGCAATTCTTTTGTGCCATAACCATGAATCATTTTCCTTACTAACCAAGCAACTATCGTCATTTGAAGGAATACCATCTAAGTCAATCATATAGATATTACCCACTCTATAGCCTTTAAACTTAACTTGCCCATCATTTAAATTTTCAATTTTGCAAAATTTAGAATCAAAAACTATTTTAAAATCTTTGTCACACAATTGACTAATACTAAGCAAGTTATGTCTAAGACCATCAACAAGCAAGACATTTTCTATACAAGTTGATGAGGAGTTACCGACTTTCCCAATGCCAAGGATCTTTCCTTTGTTATTGTCTCCATAAGATACATGTCCATGATCCTTCCTTGTAATTGAAAGAAATTTAGTGATGTCTCCTGTCATATGTCTTGAGCAACCGCTATCCAATACCCATTTAGATGAAGCACTTCTCAGACACACCTATAAAACATATTCAACATTTGATCTTAGGTACCCAAATTTGTTTGGGTCCTTAGGTGTTAGTCATGGGTCTAGTTCCTTTAGGAACCCACACTTTCTTTTGACCATTAATTCCATTCTTTCTAATCTTACATGTTGATGTACTATGTCCTTTTCCACCACAATGATAGCATTTAATGAAGGGACTACTAGTCATGTAAGATGGTGATATGAAGAAGTTCTTATAGGATTTTTCTTGTATGTTAGTATCGAATCCTAAGCCGGATTTTTTAAACATGCATCTTTGTTTTCCAAGCAATGCATTTAAGTTGTCTCTACCACATGTAAACTTGCTTAGCACATTGTTTAAGTCATCAATTTCATTTGTTAGCTTTTCACATGAAGCACATGATGATGATGATGCATGATCATTTAAAGATAAACATTTAATGCAATTTGCGCTAGCATCAATCAATTTAAGTGTGTCATTTTCATCTTTTAAATCTTTTACTTCTTTGTTTGAGCATGCAATTTGTTTTTCTAAGAAAATAATGGTTTTTCTCATTTCTCTAACAGATTTAACATGCTCTAAAGATTCACTATGTAGTTCATCAAATAAATTTTGCAATTCATCATATGAAGGAGATATAGAAGAGCAAGTGGAGTTTACCTCGGATTCCGATTCATTGCCATCTTCAATTGTCATGAAACACATATGTTTCATTCCTTTGCTTAAATCCTTTGAGGCTTTAGAGTCTTGTAAGAAACATACATTTGCTTCTTCATTGCTTGAATCATCGGATGAGCTTGAATCTTCATCCCAAGCCGCATAAGCCTTCTTTTTGTAATTTTTCTTATCCTTGAATTGATTCTTTTCACTCTTTTCTTTCTTTTGAAGCTTAGGGCAGTCGGCTTTAAAATGTCCGGTTTTTCCACATTCATAACATGTATGAGGAGGTTGAGAGGCTCCTTCATCCTTGAACCTTCTCCTTGGAGGAAATGGGGGTCTTCTTTGAAAATTCTTCTTCTTAAAGAATTTCCCATACTTTTTTACAAAGAAACTCATTTCATCTTCATCTAATTCATCTTCCGATGGCTCCTTTTCTTTTTCCTCCTCCACTTGAGATTTGGAGCTAGTGGCTTGCAAAGCTAATCCTTTGCTTTTCTTTTTGACTTGCTCCTTCAGAGTTAGTCTTGCCAATTCTAACTCATGCTCTTGAAGCTTCCCAAAGAGTGTAGCAATGGACATGCTTTTTAAATCTTTCGATTCACAAATAGCTGTCACTTTGGGTTGCCAATCCCTATTCAAGCTTCTCAAGACTTTAGTCACCATTTGAAAATTATTGTATGAAGCTCCTAATGCATCCAAATGAGTAACAATATGGGTTAGTCTTTTTTGCATGCTATGAATAGTTTCACCATCATTCATTTCAAATAATTCAAATTCTCTAGTTAATCCAAGAATTTTTGAGACTTTAACTTCACTAGTTCCTTCATGTGTTACCTCAAGCACATCCCACATTTCTTTTGCGGTTTTGCAAGAGGCTACACGAAAATATTCATCTCTACCTAAAGCATTGGTAATCAAATTTCTAGCCTTAGCATTCCAATTAGCTTCTTTACTTTCTTCCTCCGAAAATTCCTTTAGAGTCTTTGGAACATCGTTGTTGCTTTCATCCTTTTTTGTGGGAGCTGTATATCCCTCATCAACAATGTTCCAAATTTTTAAATCAATAGACTCAAGAAAAATTTGCATTCTACTTTTCCAGTAAGCATAATCGGTGCCATTAAAGAAAGGAGGTCTTGAAGTTGAGGTTCCCTCAAGAGGCATATCATTGTTCAAAGAGGCCATCTTTACTCTTGAAGCGGTTAAGCTCTTTATACAAGAGTCCAAGCTCTGATACCACTTGTTGGACAAGTGGCATCAAACTCAAGAGGGGGGGTGAATTGAGTTTTAAAAATATTTCTAATAAAATGCCTCACTTCCTATGTGAAACTTAATTTTCTTAAGATAAAGTAGTATGATAAAAGCAAAGCTTAGAAAATGAAGATTCACACAAAAGAATGGTATATAAAGAGGAGAAACAGATAAGCTTAAGTAATTAGAATAATGCTAATATAAAGAGATAGAGAGTTAGAGAGAATGCAAACACTGTTTATCCTGGTTCGGTCACTACCACCGTGACCTACGTCCAGCCCGTTCAACTTTCCACTAATTATCAAGCTTCAAGGGTGCTTGAAAAACCACTACAACCTTCAAGAAAATTAATTCTTGGAACCTTCACACTTCCACTCACTTACTTAGGTTATGAGCAACCTCTCACTAGGGTCTCACTACCCTTTACACACAAGAATAGATTGAGAGTGTTTAGAAAAGGATTTGTACTCTTGAAGTACAGATTATACAAGTTGAAGCTTATAGGTATTGATCAATGACACAAGATTGAAGCTCAAAGGTGATTTATGATCAAGATGATGAATAGTAAGCAAATGATATGAAATAAAGCAAGAATGATGATTAGGAAAGGTGTCCCATCAATGTGAATAGTGATCACTATTTATAGAGGCCCCCCATGACTATTAAAACACTCATTTTCGCAAAACTAGCCGTTTATAGCCGTTGGACTGCTTTCTGTCCAGTAATTATTCGAATACTTTTCGTGTGGTATTCGAATACTTCATTTATAGCCGTTGGACTGCTTTCTGTCCAGTAAGTATTCGAATACTTTGCTGAAAGTATTCGAATACTTTGACTGGTATTCGAATACTTTACTTAAAGTATTCGAATACTTTCTCTGAATATGCAGTTTTATGAGCTGAAAAGTATTCCTTTTAGTTTCTAATCACTTTTAGTGTATTTCCTTGACTTGTATAAAATGTTTTGAGTGTCAAGGAACTTTTTCATAATAATCAATGCTTTTAAAATAATGGATAATGCATGCATGGGTTTAAATGTCCTTTGAGCTCATTTATGCATCATTAATCAATTTACCTTTACATTTTGGATTCTAAGTTCTCAGGAGTATGTTGTGATCAAGATCTTGAGTGATTCGCTCTTGTTGACTTGTTTGAATTGCTTCCTTTGACTTTTGATTGTTGTGAGTTGTGTTAACTCAAGTGTTGCTTCTATTGCTTGTTTGTAATCATCAAAACTCTTGTATGAATGTACTTTTCATTTTAAGCGCATTGGTTTCACAACCCCATGCTCACCAAATAAGGCACAATGCCCAACAACAGTCTCAGCATAATATCATAATCAAAGCGGGAAAACATAAACAACAGTCAACATCCAGCATGTCATAATAACATCAACTCAGCTCTGGCCTCCTGCCACCTGAGCCCTCAACATTACCTGATCCTGAAATAAGCGTCCCCAAACGTGGGGTGAGATCTCTAAACAAGAAATCTCAGTAAGACAAGGGGTCCTCAAGGATCTTCCACCCCAAGCTCACTTACATGTGTAATATAAGTTCAAAAATAGTATTTACAATATAAGTTCCAAAACTATGCGATGCAGCAGATAATCATGCCATGTGTGTTTATCAAATCTACTGGCCAGAGAAATGCAGGAATACGTCTATACCTACATGAGTACAAGGAACACCGCTTGCACCTCACCCACAGCCTCACCATCTTGTATGTACCACATACTCAGGCTTACCGTATAGGTGGACACCACATGCATATCATAAAAACACATTGCATATAATAGCTCAACAGCATTTCCAAAACATCAAAGCATGTAACACAGCATGCATAAACCACATCCCCATGGGACATGGTGGAACCACAAAATGGCTAAACCGAGGACACGAAAGCTTACCTTGCAAGCAATCAATCCAAGCCAAGAGTCCTCACCGCTCAAGGTCCAACACAGCAGAAATCACAATCTGATTTAGACCAGCAATCATATCAATAACATAGCTCGTACGCATAAACATAAAGACTACGTTTCTTTGTTATGTTATACGTCTTAAGGCTTCCCACCAAGCCACAAGCCCTTAGTCCCTTGATTCTGACTTAATTAAGTATTTACAGAAGTTCAACTCCATCAAAATAGGGTCCACAAACCCATAACTCCGATGTGTATGAACAGTACCTCACTGTTCTTCGAAAACCCAGAATATCCGGATATGTCGGGGGCATATCCGGATATCCATATCCAGATATCTCCAAGTCCATATCCGGATACCAATATCCGGATATCATATCCGGATATCTCGAGACAGAATGCAGTTTCTGCGTTTCGCGAGATATCACTCCCAAGGTTCCATTTTATTAAAACTGCAGTTGTAATTCTTTACCAAAAATTCTGAGATTTTAATATGTTAAACTAGACCTCACAAGCTTTCCAACGACATATCTTATGTCTCAATCGGAGTTGTATAACTCCGGTTATGATTTTCGCAAAGTGACTGCTGCCAACTGAATTTCCAGCAACCAAGACGCGACTTTAAACTAACACTGAGATCAAACCACTTATCCAATGGCTACGAAATTTTACAGGGTTATAGCCTTATATGTTAGCTACACATATGTCCAAACGGAACTCGATTTGGAGCTCTGTAGCTCAAGATATCGAATTTTTACCGAAATAGGTTTGTTGCTGTCCCCATATCCGGATATGAATATCCGTATACCATATCCGGATACTGATATCCGGATATCTGCTCAACAATATCCGGATATCTCACGACAGAATGCAGTTTCTGCATTTCGTGAATATCCAATCCATAGGTTCAACTTTTTAACCGATTAAAGGCACTTAAACATGCATTTCTAGGTGTGTTTAACCTACCCCACCCTTAAGTTATTAACTTAGCTCAATACATGCATCAAGGTTCCATTTTTAAGCATCTAAACACAAGTTCAAAGGTTGATGCACTTACCAAAGCTTAAAACAGAGCAACAATGGCTCTTGGAGCTCACAAATGGACCTTCAAAATTCTGACTTTGGTCCTGAACGAAAATGGACTACCAAGGTTGGTTCTTTCACCACAAAGGTGACTTCTTGAAGCACCATGTGCCAAGAATATGACTCTAACCCTTCAAGCACAACATCAGCAGCCCAACCTCCCTCAAACAGGTTCCCACACTCAGAAAAGGGGGCCTCTCTTAGCACACCAAGCTCACACACTCACAGCCATGTGTTTAGATGAAGAATCCATGAAGAAAGTGGTGTTCTTGGAGGTCACAAAGCCAAAAATGAAAATGAGCAAGAGAGGGAGAGTGGCTGCAGCCAAAGGAGCAGCAACTCACGTAGGTAAGTTAGGTTTTTAGGGTTTTGTGCCATAATAGGCGCATATATAGCCAAAACCACTAACCCGCGCAGTATTAGCCTTAATAGCAACACAAAAGATCTTGATCTCAAACTTTGGAATCTAGACCTACACATTTTTCTAAGATTTTTCATATTTTTATTTTATTTTTCGGAGCACCTTTCCGGTACGCGCTTTTCCATAGCCAGTATCAGTTCTGGCATCAGATTACATTATTTTGACTTGAAACTTGTTTTACAAGTCCTACATAATATTCTAGTAATTATCATGCCTTCGTTATAATTTTCCGGGATACTTTTCCGGTACGCATTTATACCGGGTAGCAGAACCGGTATCTGCGCTTTTCTTCCGAAAAGCGACTTTTAGCATTTTTACTCACTCAGTATAATTATTTAAGGCCAATAATAATTATTAAGGTCAATTATGGAATCATTTTCTAATTATCATAATTAATTCACTAATTACCTTAATTAGCGGTGCAGGTTCTTACATTCACCCCACATTTTTAAGGATTTTGTCCTCAAAATCAGAAACATACCTGTCTCGAAAGTCGGGATACTGTTGGAGAAGCTCATCCTCTCGCTTCCACGTGCACTCCTCGGGACTACGCCCAGTCCACTGCACCTTGACCATCGCAATGATCTTGCTTCTAAGCTGTTTCTCGCCTCGATCGAGGATCTTGAGTGGTCCGATGGGAGTCTTTAGGTTCTCCCGAACCTCCACATCATCCGGCTGCACCACGTGCGAAGGATCTGCTATGTACCTCCGAAGCTGAGACACGTGAAACACGTCGTGGATGTTGGCTAGGTTCGGAGGCAAGGCGAGTCGATAGGCAACTGGTCCTACTCTTCCAAGGATCTGGTAGGGCCCAATGAACCGAGGGCTCAACTTCCTCACTCCGAGTGCCCGTCCAACACCGGTGACAGGTGAAAGTTTCACAAACACGTGCTCACCCTCACTGAACTCCAGTGGTCGATGCTTGACATCATAGTAGCTTTTCTGGCGATTCTGCGCCTGCTTCAACTTTTCCCTGATCATCTGGATCTGCTGGGTAGTAACTTGGACAAAGTCCAAGCCAAATAGCTCTTTATCTCCAACCTCAGACCAGCAGGTAGGAGTCCGACACCTCCTACCATACAGCGCCTCGTAGGGTGCCATGCCCAGACTAGTATGAAAATTGTTGTTGTACGAGAATTCTACCAACAGAAGGTACCTATCCCATGCAGAACCCTGCTCCAATGTGCAAGCTCTCAACATGTCCTCCAATGTCTGGATGGTCCGCTCAGTCTGTCCGTCAGTCTGAGGGTGATAGGCGGTACTCAATCTCAACTGCGTACCAAAATCCTCCTGCAGCGCCTCCCAGAACCGAGATGTGAACTTCGGGTCCCTATCACTGTGATACTCTCGGGCACCCTGTGAAGCCTCACAATCTCACGGACATATAGTTTGGCCAACTGCTCTGTAGTGAAGCTCACCTTCACCGGAAGAAAATGGGCAGACTTGGTCAATCTGTCCACTATGACCCAAATAGAGTCACAACCAGCCTGAGTGTTAGGCAATCCCACCACGAAGTCCATGGAAATACTCTCCCACTTCCACTGTGGAATTTCAAGAGGTTGAAGTTTACCAGACGGTTTCTGGTGCTCAATCTTTACTTTCTGACATATAAGGCATTTGGACACGTAGACCGCTATGTCCTTCTTCATGCCCGGCCACCAAAAATTTCTCTTTAAGTCCTGGTACATTTTTGTAGCACCAGGGTGAATAGTAAACCGGCCCTTATGAGCCTCTGCTATAACCTCTTCGGTCAATGGCCCTCGAGGAATAACAATCCTCTTTTGGAACAGCAGCAATCCATCCTCGTTCCAAGACACACCGTCCTGGTTCTTCACATAATCAAGGCATTCTCTTTGCACTTGCGCCTCTTTAATCCTTTCCATCAGCTCATTAATCACTTCTGCTGTTTCCATTTCGAGCAGTGCGCCCCCAAACAAGGAGTTCACTCTCAAGTCTCTGAACTTTTCGATCACCTCGTAGTCGCTCATCATCAAGCTGGATAAGCTCACGGATTTCCGACTCAAAGCATCGGCTACCACATTGGCCTTGCCAGGATGGTACCTCAACTCAAAGTCGTAGTCCTTCAAGAACTCCATCCATCTTCGCTGTCTCATGTTCAACTCCTTCTGGTCAAACAGATACTTCAGGCTCTTGTGATCACTGAATACAGCAAACTTCATGCCAAACAGGTAATGCATCCAAATCTTGAAAGCAAAAACAATGGCTGCCAACTCCAAGTCGTGAGCCGGGTAGTTCTCCTCATGAGGTTTCAACTGTCTTGAAGCATAGGCAACAACTTTCCCTTTCTGCATCAACACACAGCCTAGCCCCTTTCCAGAGGCATCGCAGTATAACTCAAACTGTTCCGCAGGATCAGGAAGGACTAACACAGGAGCAGTAGTCAGTCTCTCCTTCAACTCCTGGAAACACTCCTCACACTCATGTGTCCACACGAATGGGGTTTCCTTTCGGGTAAGTCGAGTCATCGGTAGCACCATCTTGGAGAATCCCTCTATGAACCTCCTGTAGTAGCCTGCCAAACCCAAGAAGCTTCTCACTTCTGTAACCGTCTTGGGCCTCTCCCAATCCATCACGGCCTCAATCTTGTTAGGATCAACTGCAACTCCATCAGCGGAAATCACATGGCCCAGAAATTTCACCTCCTTGAGCCAAAACTCACATTTTGACGGCTTAGCTTATAGCTTTTTCTCTTTCAACACTTGCAAAACAATCTTCAAGTGCTCAACATGCTCCTCCTTCGTCTTGGAGTAAATCAAGATGTCGTCAATGAAGACGATCACAAACTGATCCAGGTACGACTGGAAAATCCTGTTCATGTAGTCCATGAACACTGCGGGTGCATTGGTGAGTCCAAACGGGATCACCAAGTACTCATAATGCCCGTACCTCGAGCGAAACGCTGTCTTTGGGACATCCTCCAGCTTTACCCGTATCTGATGGTAACCGGACCGGAGGTCGATCTTGGAATATACGCAAGCACCCCTGAGCTGATCCAGCAAATCATCAATGCGTGGAAGAGGATACTTGTTCTTGATTGTCACCTTTTTCAACTGTCTGTAGTCTGTGCACAACCGCATGGTCCCATCTTTCTTTTTCACAAAAATGACCGGTGCTCCCCAAGGAGACACACTCGGTCGTATGAAATCTTTCGCTGAAAGCTCCTCGATATGCTTCTTCAGCTCCGCCAACTCTGGTGGCGACATCCGGTATGGAGCCAACGATATAGGCCCCACACCAGGCAATAAGTCTATGGAGAACTCTATCTCCCTCTGCAGTGGAAACTCAGGAATCTCCTCGGGAAACACCTCGAGGAATTCCCTCACCACAGGAATGCCAGTGAGATCCTCCTGTGTCCCACTCACCAAACCTCCCAACATGACATAGCCAAATGCCCCTGCTCTCAAGGCCCTCCTCGCCTGCAGGACTGAAATGAACGGTGAGGAACTGGCTGTGGACCCACTCGGAGACATCACCACTCTCTTGGCACAACAATCAATCAATGCACAACTTCTGGACAGCCAATCCATGCCCAGAATAATCTCCAAGTTGGCCATCGGCAATCCTATCAGATCTACCAAGAAGTCACGGCAATCCCACTGAAACGCTACATCACGATGAACAGTGGAGGTCAAACATTTTTCTCCGGTGGCGGTGGTTACCCGCATCGGTGGAGAAAGCACATCACTGGGCAACTCAAGCCCCACAGCAATAGGGGTAGCAACAAAAGAATGCGTTGCCCCGGAATCAAACAATACATCAACAGCTGAACCACCAATGGTAACAGTACCTCTGACCAGGTTCGGAGCTCTGTCCGACTGCTGACGATCCAAAGTATACACACGCCCCGTAGTAGGTGGCACGGCTGGTGCCCCAGTAGGAACCATCTGCAATGGCACAGCCTGCACTGCAGCAACTCTCGCCGTCGGGCAATCTCTGGAGTAGTGGCCCTCCTTGCCACACTGGAAGCATATCAACTGTCCGGTAGAACACGGCCCAAAATGTGACTTCCCGCATCCCGAGCATTGGGGAGCAGGAGGTCTAGCTGCGTTCCCCTGAGTAGAAGTCTTTTTAAACTGGTTTGGCGCTTACTTAGCTGCCAACTGTTTACCCTTGCCCTTGTTTGCAAACTTCCTGTTCCTCCAGGTAGCGGAACCACCAGTACCCTGTGACACCTCAATCTTGGCCTTCTTGGCCTTACTTGTGCTGTAGAAGTCCTCAATATCACGACACTGCTGGACCAATGTCCCAAAATCTCTGGAAGCAGACCCAGCTAAGTAACTAGCAATATCCTCACTAAGTCCCCTACGGAACTTAGCAGCCAAGAATGTAGGAGTAGGCCTCGCCATCCTGAAGTGTGAAAACTTCATCAGCTCATTAAACTTGGCCAGGTACTCGTCAACTGATAATGAGCCCTGAACCAAACGGTCAAACTCCCCTTGCTTCCTCTCCTGTGCATCATACGAGAAATACTGACCCAGAAAACACTCCTCGAAGAACGGCCACGTCATCACACGGCCCTGCATCTCATAGACGTGAGAAATGTTGGTCCACCACTCATGGGCCTCGCCCTCCAGCATGTAAGTGGCAAACATCAGCTTCTGCGGATCGGTACACTGCATGATCCGGAAGATCTTGTCCAATGCCTGTAACCATCTGGCAGCAGCAATGGGATCATAAGATCCGTCGAAAGAAGGTGGCTTATGCTTGCGGAAAGCATTCAGCCTGCGGTCGATCTCGTCACGATCCTCAGCAAATACGGGTATGGTTTGCAAAGCCCCCGTCAAATGACTGCCCTAACCCATCTGACTCTGGGTGTCCTCCTGTTGACTAGGCGGAGGTGGAGGCGGTGGCGACGGTGGAGGTGGTGGAGGACACTGGCCAGCAGCAGGACCAGCCCTCAACTCCTCCAACATGACCCTCATCATAGTCATGTTGGCCATCCGGTTCTCCTCTAGAACCTCAGCAGTGGCTCGCCGGTTCGCCTCTCTGATGGCGTCCAACATCGCCTGGTTTGCTAACCTCGTGGCCTCCTGGTCGGCTAGTCGGGCCGCCTGCATCTCAGCTAATGCAGCCAGGATAGGATCCGGTTGATCCTCACTCGTACTAGGGTTCCTCCTTGGTGGCACCACGACTCTGCACAAGTTACACAAAGAATGAGTTGATCAGGCCCATGCTATGTGGTCACATATGCATTATCATAATACACACCAATCAGAGAGAACACAAAGTAGACACACAACGAAACATACTAAGTTATTGCAATACATACAGGCTTTTCCCTAGAAAGTGCTCTGATACCATAAAATGTAACAGCCCGTGTTAACTCGGATTGTTAACATACTATCGTATTAAGCCACGCTTAATTAAAATGCGGAATAACTTTTTCTTTAATTCAATCATGACGTCATTAAACTTAACTAACTTGATTACTTAATCAATTTCATAAAATACTGCCTGTATGTAAATTGCAAGACAACTAACTGAAATACCTCATGAATAAATATAAAGTGAGTATCTAAAGCCGCAGGACTACAACACATAGCCTGGGTTAAAATCCTGATACTTTAATTACAACTTCAATTAAAAGACAATAACAAAACCATGTGGCATGGACAAACCCCATGCTCACCAAATAAGGCACAATGCCCAACAACAGTCTCAGCATAATATCATAATCAAAGCGGGAAAACATAAACAACAGTCAACATCCAGCATGTCAGCATGTCATAATAACATCAACTCAGCTCTGGCCTCCTGCCACCTGAGCCCTCAACATTACCTGATCCTGAAATAAGCGTCCCCAAACGTGGGGTGAGATCTCTAAACAAGAAATCTCAGTAAGACAAGGGGTCCTCAAGGATCTTCCACCCCAAGCTCACTTACATGTGTAATATAAGTTCAAAAACAGTATTTACAATATAAGTTCCAAAACTATGCGATGCAGCAGATAATCATGCCATGTGTGTTTATCAAATCTACTGGCCAGAGAAATGCAGGAATACGTCTATACCTACATGAGTACAAGGAACACCGCTTGCACCTCACCCACAGCCTCACCATCTTGTATGTACCACATACTCAGGCTTACCGTATAGGTGGACACCACATGCATATCATAAAAGCACATTGCATATAATAGCTCAACAGCATTTCCAAAACATCAAAGCATATAACACAGCATGCATAAACCACATCCCCATGGGACATGGTGGAACCACAAAATGGCTAAACCGAGGAGACGAAAGCTAACCTTGCAAGCAATCAATCCAAGCCAAGAGTCCTCACCGCTCAAGGTCCAACACAGCAGAAATCACAATCTGATTTAGACCAGCAATCATATCAATAACATAGCTCGTACGCATAAACATAAAGACTACGTTTCTTTGTTATGTTATACGTCTTAAGGCTTCCCACCAAGCCACAAGCCCTTAGTCCATTGATTCTGACTTAATTAAGTATTTACAGAAGTTCAACTCCATCAAAATAGGGTCCACAAACCCATAACTCCGATGTGTATGAACAGTACCTCACTGTTCTTCGAAAACCCAGAATATCCGGATATGTCGGGGGCATATCCGGATATCCATATCCAGATATCTCCAAGTCCATATCCAGATACCAATATCTGGATATCATATCCGGATATCTCGTGACAGAATGCAGTTTCTGCATTTCGCGAGATATCACTCCCAAGGTTCCATTTTATTAAAACTGCAGTTTTAATTCTTTACCAAAAATTCTGAGATTTTAATATGTTAAACTAGACCTCACAAGCTTTCCAACGACATATCTTATGTCTCAATCGGAGTTGTATAACTCCGGTTATGATTTTCGCAAAGTGATTGCTGCCAACTGAATTTCCAGCAACCAAGACGCGACTTTAAACTAACACTGAGATCAAACCACTTATCCAATGGCTACGAAATTTTACAGGGTTATAGCCTTATGTGTTAGCTACACATATGTCCAAACGGAACTCGATTTGGAGCTCTGTAGCTCAAGATATCGAATTTTTACCGAAACAGGTTTGTTGCTGTCCCCATATCCGGATATGAATATCCGGATACCATATCCGGATACTGATATCCGGATATCTGCTCAACAATATCCGGATATCTTACGACAGAATGCATTTTCTGCATTTCGTGAATATCCAATCCATAGGTTCAACTTTTTAACCAATTAAAGGCACTTAAACATGCATTTCTAGGTGTGTTTAACCTACCCCACCCTTAAGTTATTAACTTAGCTCAATACATGCATCAAGGTTCCATTTTTAAGCATCTAAACACAAGTTCAAAGGTTGATGCACTTACCAAAGCTTAAAACAGAGCAACAATGGCTCTTGGAACTCACAAATGGACCTTCAAAATTCTGACTTTGGTCCAGAACGAAAATGGACTACCAAGGTTGGTTCTTTCACCATAAAGGTGACTTCTTGAAGCACCATGTGCCAAGAATATGACTCTAACCCTTCAAGCACAACATCAGTAGCCCAACCTCCCTCAAACAGGTTCCCACACTCAGAAAAGGTGGTCTCTCTTAGCACACCAAGCTCACACACTCACAGCCATGTGTTTAGATGAAGAATCCATGAAGAAAGTGGTGTTCTTGGAGGTCACAAAGCCAAAAACGAAAATGAGCAAGAGAGGGAGAGTGGCTGCAGCCAAAGGAGCAGCAACTCACGTAGGTAAGTTAGGTTTTTAGGGTTTTGTGCCATAATAGGTGCATATATAGCCAAAACCACTAACCCGCGCAGTATTAGCCTTAATAGCAACGCAAAAGATCTTGATCTCAAACTTTGGAATCTAGACCTACACATTTTTCTAAGATTTCTCATATTTTTATTTTATTTTTCCGAGCACCTTTCCGGTACGCGCTTTTCCATAGCCAGTATCAGTTCTGGCATCAGATTACATTATTTTGACTTGAAACTTGTTTTAAAAGTCCTACATAATATTCTTGTAATTATCATGCATTCGTTATAATTTTCTGGGATACTTTTCCGGTACGCATTTATACCGGGTAGCAGAATCGGTATCTGCGCTTTTCTTCCGAAAAGCGACTTTCAGCATTTTTACTCACTCAGTATAATTATTTAAGCCCAATAATAATTATTAAGGTCAATTATGGAATCATTTTCTAATTATCATAATTAATTCACTAATTACCTTAATTAGCGGTGCGGGTTTTTACAGATTTGATCTCTCAAGGAGGCAGTGGGAGTAAGATTGATCTTGAAGAAGTTCAAGATCCACAAGAACAGATTGAGGAACCGAGTCTGCTCCGCAGGCAAAGTTCTCCAATGGAGAAGTAAACACACAACTCCATAGGTCTACGAGGGTCATCCATCCACCTGAGAGGTATGGGTTTGTGATTTAGAATCAACAAACTGTCGAGGATGATGAACCAAGTAACTACGAGGAAGCGGTCAAAGATGTTGACTCCTCTAGATGGCTTAAAGCCATGGAATCTGAAATGGATTCGATGTATCAAAACAAGGTATGGACCTTGGTTCCTAAACCGCAAGGAATAGTTCCTATCGGTAACAAATGGGTCTTTAAAAGAAAGACTGATGCAGATGGCAATGTTCAGACCTACAAAGCTAGGTTGGTGGCGAAAGGGTATCGTCAAAGACAAGGAGTTGACTATGATGAAACTTTCTCACCAGTTCCCATGATCAAATCTATTAGGATCATGCTTGCAATAGCAGCATACCACGACTATGAAATTTGGCAAATGGATGTCAAGACCGCTTTCTTGAATGGGTTCTTGAAGGAGGAAGTGTACATGACACAACCTGAAGGCTTTAAAATCAAAGATCAGGAGCATATGGTATGCAAACTACAAAGGTCGATATATGGGCTAAAGCAAGCATCAAGGAGTTGGAATATAAGTTTTGATGAAGTCGTTAAGAGTAACGGTTTTATCAAGAACGAGGATCAACCTTATGTTTACAGGAAGGTTAGTGGGAGTAATGTCATCTTCCTGGTACTTTATGTAGATGACATATTGCTTATAGAAAATGACATCCCCACATTAAAAATAACGAAAGACTGGCTTTTAGAAAACTTCACCATGAAGGATTTGGGAGAAACGGCCTTTATACTTGGTATAAAAATCTATAGAGATAGATCCAAGAGGCTGCTGGGCTTTGAAAGTAAACTAGCCTTGAAGGCCGATGCATGTAAGGTGGAAAAACAAAATTTTTCACGCGGAAACATACATGCACATAAAGATCCATGCCTTAGGACAACATGATGTTACCTTATTTTGGCCTGATCAATCAGGGAGATCAATTGTCAGGTCTAAAAGGTTCAAACCCTCTAATGTTGATCCACACCACCGTTTGTCAATGATGCAAGAACACCTTCTTGTAAGCCACCAGCTGATCACCATAATGAGACTTGCTATGCGCCCTATTGGTGAACGTGGAGGCTAGATATTGTGTTTGGAAAGGTGTAGTGAACTACCCTATAGAATGGCGCATGAGAGGGATGGAGAGTAGGCTAGGTTTTTGTGAAAAACCCTAAGGTGAATAATAATTCTTTTTGTGTGCACACTATAGGTTAATTAGTAGGATGGAATGACAAGATTTTCTAACTTGAAAATCCCACCAAATATGCGCATGGTTGGAGGGAATCAAGGATTTGTTTTCAATTCAAAATTGCTAACTACCTTGCATTTGAATCCTTATAAGATTAGGTCATTATCCTTTCAAGATTCTAACCTAATTATCATCATATGAACAACCATTTTATGCGCCCCATTTTGTCCTATTTTGAATACATATACATTGAGTAGTTGCATTCAAATTTTAATCAACTAACTCACTGATTCTCTTAACCAACCAAATCAGAATAGTAGTACATTTAGATGACAAAATGACACTCACTTTGAATTCAAATTTGCGCACCACTTCATCATTGGATAAGATCAAGTATATTTTTCTTGTAGCAGGGAATATTCCAAAAGATCTCATCTTATCCTTTTGTTATGAAACAACTTTTCATAGCCAATTCAAATTCGAATTCAAACACTTGAATTCAAATATTCAAACATTCAAATTCAAAATTCAAAATTTCAAGTTTCAAATTCAAAATTTAAATTTCAAAATCCAATTTCAAAACTCAAATTTCAAAATTCAAAATTCAAATTCAATATTCGAATTTCAAAATTCAAATTCCAAATTCAAAATTCGAATTTCAAAATTCAAATTCCAAATTCAAATTTCAAAATTCAAATTTCAAATTCAAAATTTAAATGTGTGATAATTAATTTAACTAACTAAATTAATTAGTAATGTCTTGGACTATCCAAGCCCATTACAATGCTCCATGCGCCCTCCACCATTTAGGTGGGCTTCCAAACAGCTTCTTTGGCTAACAACCATTATTAAGCCCAATACCTTTAAAGCTAGTTCATCATGACTACAAGGTGTTAGTGTGTGACCCATTAGGTCCAACTTAGCTTCTGACATAACTAGGCTTGGGCCCAACAAGCCCACAACCCAATTAATGACAACCAGAGCATTAGCAATGCTTTGTTGTCCCAAAACTAGTCAGATTAATGACTTGATCATCCTATTTCACATATTTGGTTACCGTATGTATTTCCTTTCATCTCGGTTATCTTTCCATTAACCTAGGGTAAGGAAATGTATCAACCCGTGCGGTTTAGGGTAAGCTTTATTCGAAATAGGGAATCTTCAATTTACTGACTCTAAAGGCAGATCATCTCATGATCTCTTTTACTATGCATAGATTCCCGAGTCCCTGTAAATGTCATCTCGATTTCTCCGGTTTACAGATAACCTAATCTCTCACAGACATTTGACGAATTCCTTCAGCTTATTACACTAGCTCTGTGCTCTTTCAGGACACGCCCAACAGTATACCTATGAGTCTCCATGTTTCAGGCAGACGAGGCATACAATCAAAACATGCCTTCTAGAACACAATCTAGGTAATAACTTTTGGTATAAGGAAAGACATACCCAAATATAAAGAGATTACTCTAATGACACTATCTGTGAGATTTCCTCATAGAGTCTCTTTTTGGGTCTGTTCAGTGCGAGCTATACTCTTATAAGTCCACCCACGACTTTAGCTAAGACATCTCCATATCTGCAGCTCATGAGGTCTTTACCTTGTATCCATATACAAGTAGATAAGTCGTACTAGTCTTACCCAAGATCACTGATCCCCAATCTCAGTGTCTCTAGACTAGGAACATATAATTAGGAATAGACATGCAATATCCTTGAATCCTCATGATCGTTGTAACAGCCCGTTGTACACCGGTATTGTTAACATTAATTAAGATATTAAGCGCAGTTACAATCACAACAATTCATTTATAAAAAAGCTAATAAACTTTTTCCGATTATTACCCGAACAGTTGAAAACATAAAAAGCGTAATAATTAAAATCTGTGACCATAACTGTAAACTCTCTCGGAATACTTATCTATACTATATTAATAGTTAAATTTAGTTATAATAAGACACAAAGGGTGTAACATCCCGCATAATTAGTAAAATTACATAAGTACTATATGTTATAGATGTATGTGTAGATTTCGGATTGATGGTTTATGTGTGATGGCTTGCGAATTGTTGATCTTTATCCTTGGATAAGACAAAGGTAAGTATTTAAATTAAATCATAGGAGGATACATATGTAGACATGTGAATTTAATCATATGAGTAATGTGAGTGTGTGTTAGAAGGCTTTAGTGCTTAGTGGACTTTGGTAGTGGGCTAGTGTGTGTGTGTGGACTTGTTACTATTGGACTTGTGTGATTGGATCCTTTGTGTGTGTGGCCAATGGCCCAAGGATGGCTCTTGGATCAAGCTAGTTCAGCCCAAGTTGTGTCCACCCTTATCTCCCCTAAGCCTTGTCCAACTAGGGTGTCTTGTGTATCAAGGAACAACCACTTGGCAAGTGTAATTTCCACTCATTCTTGCGCAAAAGGACCTAGAAAAATCTGCCAACTTCTTCCTTGTTTGACCGCCACATCACCTAGCTTGTGTACCATTTGGATTCAACTTCTTTGCATGGAAGACACATGCACTCCTTAGCACCATTTTGGGCTGCATACACCTCATTTTAGGCGCACATGTAGAGAGTCTTGGTGCAGATTTTTTTATGACACAAATCTAACTTGAGTGTTGACCAAGTGTACCACCTTACACCTTCCATCATGAGGCTGCCATGTGCAGATTTTTGCAAGCTTTTGGCAGCCCATCATGAGCCAAACCTGCCCTTGCTTCCACATGCATCATAAGTAGGATCTTGGGGCTGCATCTTCATCATTTTATGCGCACAAGACAGCCCCAAAATCAGATTTCTTGGCTGCCACAAAGCTGTCTTGCTTGTGGACTTAGTGAACCTCCCTCACACCTCACCTTGTGCGCATGGTTTGGCTATTTGTGCAAGAAAATTCTGACTTAGAAGCCTAACTCAGATCTGAACCATCTCCTCACCTCCTTGCATGTGCATAGAGTAATTTAGAAGCAAACCCTTTGCTTGTTCAGCCCTTGTATGCAGCCCCATCCCCTCAAGTAATCAGAATTTTTCATGATGGTTAATCATAGCAACTTTCCCTCACTTTCCCTTTAAGTATGCGCATAAGGAAGGGCTGCCCTCACCTTACATTCAGCCAACTTTCTTTCCTCACCTCCTCACTCTCTAAACCGTGTAGCATAGGGACTTTGGAGAAAGAAAAACTTTGCTAAGACAACTCACTTTCCCACACTGTCCAGCCTTGTCCTCAACCTTGAAGCTGTCCAAGTTTGTTCCCCCTCACCTTGTATGCGCATAGATCACCATAGGAAGTGAGGACTTGTTGTGAAGTAGAGCTAGAAAGGGTGTGGTGAAGTGTGTGCTACAAGAGGTAAGCCTTGAACTTAGAACTCTTTCATTGTGTAACCATGTATGTGTGCTTGAATGTCTCCTTGATTATGTGTGGTTTTGGATTCAAGTATGAGCATGATAGAAGTAGAATGGTGGAGCTAATTCATGATGATTTGTGTGCATAAAAGTCTCATGGTCATATGCCACTGTTTTAGTCATCATATGCCACTGTTTTTATGCATAAAATGCCACTGTTTTAGTCATCATATGCCACTGTTTTTATGCATAAAATGCCACTGTTTTAGTCATCATATGCCACTGTTTTTATGCATACAATGCCACTGTTTTAGTCATCATATGCCACTGTTTTTATGCATAAAATGCCACTGTTTTAGTCCATAATATGCCACTGTTTTATGCATAAAATGCCACTGTGTTAGTCCATAAAATGCCACTGTTTTAGTCCATAATATGCCACTGTTTATGCATCAAATGCCACTGTTTTAGTCCATAATATGTCACTGTTTCAATGTCCAAAAACCAAGATTTATGCCACTGTTTTGAAGTCCAAAGTGCCACTGTTTCTGTTTTAAAATGGCCACTGTTTCTGCTGTAAGGTGCTACTGTTTTTCTGCTGTAAAACGTCACTGTTTCTGTTTTAAAACGTTCACTGTTTCTGCTGTATGTTTACTGTTTTCCTGCTGTAAAACGTCATTGTTTCTGTCCACTGTTTTTAAGGAAAATACCACTGTTTTCTGTTCACTGTTTTAAAAGAACAACTCACTATTTCTGCTCACTGTTTTAAGCACAAACGTCACTATTTTCTGCTGTAAAAACGCTGCTGTATGCTCACTGTTTTGCTGCTGTAAACACCGCTGTATGCTCACTGTTTTCCACTGTAAAAACACTGCTGTATGCTCACTGTTCTGCTGTAAATAGCCACTGTAAATGATTAGTTGTAATTGATTTAGGTGCGCTTGAGAAGTGAGATACTTCGCTGCTGTTTGGTAATATTTAAGGCACGCAAAGGTAAGTGTCAGGCGATATTGCCTAATGTGACTATTGACTACTGGTATAAAATTGTGACATGATGCTCCATATGCCGTAAAAATAATATGTTCCATTATAATGAAAGGAAACTGCCAAAAATGTGCCGTGATGGCTATATGATTATGAGGTAAATACGTTATGTGGCAGCATAACGCATATGAAAGGTATATAAGCATGCACCTTACATCATACCGCATTTTTACGCTTTGTGTGTGTGAAAGCATAGCATGACATGCATGTATCAAAATCATATAGGTCTTGTTTTAGAATAGTTATGTACAGGACCATGTGTTTGAGCAAGCATCATATAGGCATCCCCAAGGTACCGGGGTATGGGACACTTGGCATCAGTCCGCATAGGCCCACAGATGGAATCCACATGGAGCTCAGGTGCCAAGGGATATTTGATTCCACTGTGAAGTGCGCGCACGACGGTGCTAAAAGCGCAAAGGAAAGGCGTTATATACGCAATATATGAATATGATGAAAAGGAAAAGGAAAAGGAACAAGGATATGTTGAAGTGACTGTTTATGATTTTGTGCCTAGTTAATACTGTTATATTATTGGTTTTGTTGCCACACTACTGGGATTATTCTCACCCCTTCGGGGCTGCTATTTTTCCAAAATGGCAGGAGGACGTAAAAGCATTTGAAGAAGTGATGTCTTGCTGTTGCTTGCTGATGCGTGGATTATCTTGGTTGCTGTTTGTTTAATTGGATGACTGTAATGATTAATGTTTTGGTACTCTTGGATGACTGTAGTCTTTATCATCTCCATGTTAGCTTGAACTTTTATGAACAGCGGCTATTTTGGAAAACCTTTGTGAAAAGAATTTAAGTGCTGAAATTTTTACAGTGCACCTTACGGGTGGTGTTTTTATGAGCAAACGAACTCGGATTTACTATTATTTTATATGCACGCGAAGCCCCAAACGTGCTCTTTCTAAATCACTTGAAACATTTTTTTATCGTCCAAACAGAAGTTATAAGAACTATTGATATGCCTTACGGATTTGTATACTGCTTTGTTAGCTCATGTGACGTTAACGACTCTAATTCCGCTTAGCAAACGACTCTCTTGGATGCTTACAAGGGAGGGCGTTACACTAATTGGTATCAGAGCAGTTTGGTCCATGGAATTGCTTGTGTTTGATTGAATTGATTGCTGTTTGTGTTTATCTGCTGATTGACTGTCTAAATGTGCTATTGTTTAAGTATGTATTAGCTAGTGTAGTTAGATTGTTAGGACCGTTCTGTGATAAGACACGGATGCATAGTTAACTTGTCCGAATTGAACCCGAGTACCTACTTGGGACTGCTACCATGAATAACTTGCGGTGAGCCTGATCAACTCATTTCCTGATATTGTGAGTGCAGAATCATGGCAGGTGGTCGCGGTTCAACTCGGGGAAGGTCTGGCGATGCGGAAGAGGATCTTATCACTACCATTGGGGGACTGGCAACGTTTATCCAGAATATGAGCCAAGAATGGCGCGACCATAGGCAACAGAATCAGAACCAACCCCCACTGCATGAAAATGCAGAAGAAATTGCCCGTCGGAGGTTGAAAGACTTCCGCAACTTCCAACCACCTACCTTTGAGGGTGAAGACAACCCCGAGGCTGCAGCAAAGTGGTTGCAGATGATTGAGCATATTTTCGAACGCATGGCATGCCCAGAAGCGCAGAAGACTGATTACGCATCGTACCAGCTGATGGGAGAAGCTTTAACATGGTGGACTGGTGCGAGGGCTCTGCTGAGAGCTCAGGACGTGGAACTAACGTGGGCCGTATTTAGACAAGTATTTTTGGATAAGTATTTTCCTAAGGCAATGAGAAGGATGAAGCACACTGAACTGCTGTCACTTAGGCAGGACAACATGACGGTCAATGAGTATATTGCAAAGTTTGGGCAGCTGATCGAGTACGCCAACTTTGACCGGAACATTTATGATGAAGAATGGCAGGTGGAGAAGTTCGAGAGCGGATTACATCCCGAAATTCACAAGCTCATTTTGACAACGGCTAATCGTACACTTCCGGAACTCATCAACCAGAGTCGTCAGGCAGAAGGGATCATTAATGAGGCCAAGAACTTGAACAAGCCACCAACACAATTCCACGGAGGAAACCGAGCAGGCAGATTCTTCAGGACGGCACCTGGTAGGGGTCGAGGCAGAGGTACGCCGTTGCAGGCGCGGCCTGGAAATTTTAAAAGAAACTTTACTGTGGGCCAATCGTCGACTGGACGACAGGGCGCGACTGTTTGTGCTACATGTGGAAAGAATCACTTTGGAGTCTGTCGCAAGAACAACAATGCATGTTTCAGATGTGGCCAGCAAGGACATTTTGCTTACAAGTGCCCCCAGAACGCTGATCAACAGCCTCCGCAAGCACGGGTGTTCACATTGGATGCAAATGAAGCACAGAAGTTTCCCAACCTGATCAAAGGTAATGTCACTTTGAATGGTCACCCAATTTCTGTTATCTTTGATTCTGGAGCGTCTGGCTCTTTTATGGCAAAGCATACTGCCTTGAGAATAGGCATCACCCCAACCCCGTTACCTTATGAGTTACACATCAGCACACCTACTGGAGGATCGTGCACAGCCTCAGAGATCTGCAGAGGTGTTATTTTGTAGTATGAAGGGAACACGTATATAGTTAACTTGGTGGTCCTGCCGGTATTCAACTTCGATGTGATTATCGGTATGGACTGGTTGACGGAAAACGGGATAACATTGGACTGTCGAGCGGGGAAAGTCGTTGTTCCTGCGAAAGATGGTAATTTTCAACCTTTCCCTCTCATTTCCTTATTGCAAGTTAGAAAAGAGCTCCGCAAGGGAGCAGCAGGGTATCTTTTGTCGATCGAGGCTGAGACCTCGGTTGACAATCAAATTCAGAATGTACCGGTAGTTAGAGAATTCGAGGAGGTATTCCCGGATGAAATACCTCGATTGCCTCCTCATAGGGAAATAGAACTTTCGATCGAACTTGTTCCTGGAGTTGGACCAATCTCCATTGCCCCGTATCGTATGGCGCCGTTGGAACTTCACGAGTTGAAGAAGCAGATAGAAGAACTGTTGGCCAAGGAATTCATCAGACCGAGTACTTCCCCATGGGGTGCTCCAGCCATCTTGATTAAGAAGAAGGATGGAAGTTTACGTCTGTGTGTAGATTACCGCCAGCTGAATAAAGTAACGGTGAAGAATAAGTATCCGCTACCGAGGATCGACGATTTGATGGACCAGCTGAGAGGAGCCAGAGTCTTTTCCAAGATAGATTTACGATCGGGATACCATCAGATCCGGGTCAAACCGGAGGATATTCCGAAAACCGCTTTTAGGACTCGTTATGGGCACTACGAATATCAGGTGATCCCATTCGGACTTACGAATGCTCCAGCGGTATTCATGGACTACATGAACCGCATCTTCCGCCCCTTTCTTGATCAGTTTGTTATTGTGTTTATCGACGATATCCTGATTTACTCAGCTAATGGAGAGCTGCACGCGGAACATCTGAGGATTGTCTTGCAAATCTTGAAGGAGAAGCAACTGTACGCGAAATGGTCGAAGTGCGAGTTTTGGCTTAAAGAGGTCCAGTTTTTGGGCCATGTCATTTCATCAGAAGGTATCGCGGTGGACCCCAGCAAAGTTGAAGCTGTCATGATTTGGGAACGACCCAAGACTGTCACCGAAGTAAGAAGTTTCTTAGGTCTTGCTGGATACTATCGAAGGTTCATCCAGAATTTCTCTCAGATAGTGCAACCTCTTACTCGTCTCACTCGGAAGGATAAGCCTTTTGAGTGGACTGAAGCTTGTGAAGAATGTTTCTTGGAACTGAAGAACAGATTGACGAGTGCTCCCGTACTCACGATTCCGGATCCTACTCGGAAGTTCGAAGTATACTGCGATGCGTCGCTGAAAGGACTTGGATGCGTGTTGATGCAGGAACGTATGGCGGTAGCTTACGCATCTCGACAACTTAAGCCTCACGAAGAAAATTATCCTACGCACGATTTGGAGTTAGCAGCTATAGTGTTCGCACTTAAAATCTGGAGGCACCACTTGTATGGTTCGCAGTTTGACGTGTTCAGCGATCATAAGAGTTTGAAGTACTTATTCGACCAGAAGGAGCTGAATATGCGGCAACGACGGTGGATGGAATTTCTGAAGGACTACGATTTTGAACTTAAATACCACCCAGGAAAGGCAAACGTGGTAGCTGACGCCCTGAGTAGGAAGACACTGCACACTGCAACTCTGATGATGGAAGAGCTAAAATTGTTTGAGGCATTTCGAGACTTGAACTTATCGGTAGACGAGAGAGGGAATAGCATAAGATTGGGAAATATAAAGGTGGAGAATGAACTGATCAGTAGAATTAAGGAGGCCCAGAAAGATGAAGAGTTAGTCCGCGAGTTGGTTGGTAACCAAGAGGTAGTAAAGGACGAGAATGACATCTGGAGATTTCAAGGACGGCTGGTTGTGCCGAATGAAGAGTTGAAGCAAGAAGTTTTACAGGAGGCTCACAAGGGTAAGTACGCAGTTCATCCTGGATCCACGAAGATGTATCATGAATTGAAGACCTCGTTTTGGTGGCCGGGTATGAAGCATGATATTGCTGAGTACGTATCTCGATGCTTAACCTGTCAGAAGGTGAAGTACGAACATCAGAAACCGTCGGGACTCCTTCAACCTTTGGAGATTCCCGAATGGAAGTGGGACAGTATTTCGATGGATTTTGTAGTTGGACTTCCTCGGACGCGAGAAGGATATGATTCTATCTGGGTGATTGTCGATCGTTTAACGAAGTCAGCTCACTTCTTGCGTGTTAAAACCACATATGATACAGAGAAACTTGCCAGAATTTACCTGCAGGAGATTGTGAAGCTGCACGGAGTTCCTACAAGTATTGTCAGTGATCGTGATCCCAAGTTCACATCTAAGTTCTGGGAATCCTTTCAAAGAGCCTTAGGGACCCAATTGAGGTTGAGTACTGCTTATCATCCGCAGACCGATGGTCAGACGGAACGCACCATTCAAGCGTTAGAGGACATGTTGCGAGCATGCGTTTTGGAGTTAGGAGGCAGCTGTGATAGTTATCTTTCGTTGATTGAGTTTGCTTACAACAACAGTTACCATTCCAGTATTCAAATGGCACCGTACGAAGCTTTGTATGGGAGGAAATGCAGATCCCCTTTATGCTGGACTGAAGTGGGTGAGCGAAGTATGTTAGGACCTGATCTAATTCAAGAAACATCCGAACAGGTAAAGAAGATTCGGGAGAATATGCAGCGGGCTCAGGCCAGACAGAAGAGTTATTACGACAAGCGTCATAAGCCTCTATCTTTCGAAGTCGGAGACCATGTATTTTTGAGGATCACACCTACATCGGGACTCGGAAGGAGAATGGGAGTGAAGAAGTTAAGTCCTCGATACTTAGGACCGTATCTGATTATGGACCGGATTGGAGAGTCTGCATACCGGTTGGCTTTACCACCCAATCTGTCAGGAATTCACAATGTATTTCATGTGTCACAGCTACGGAGGTATCTCTCTGACCCATCTCACATATTACAGCCGGAAGAAGTGGAACTAAAGGAAAATCTGACTTATCAAGTGCAACCGTTCCAAATTCTTGAAAGATCCGTCAAGCGACTCCGTTCTAAAGAGATTCCTTTGGTGAAAGTATTGTGGAACAACAGATCGGAAGCTGAAGCCACTTGGGAGCGCGAGGACGACATTCAGAAACGCTATCCAGAACTGTTCAGCTCTTAAGTAAGTTTATTTTGCGGACAAAATCCCTTTTTGGTGGGGAGAGTGTAACATCCCGCATAATTAGTAAAATTACATAAGTACTATATGTTATAGATGTATGTGTAGATTTCGGATTGATGGTTTATGTGTGATGGCTTGCGAATTGTTGATCTTTATCCTTGGATAAGACTAAGGTAATTAATTAAATTAAATCATAGGAGGATACATATGTAGACATGTGAATTTAATCATATGAGTAATGTGAGTGTGTGTTAGAAGGCTTTAGTGCTTAGTGGACTTTGGTAGTGGGCTAGTGTGTGTGTGTGGACTTGTTACTATTGGACTTGTGTGATTGGATCCTTTGTGTGTGTGGCCAATGGCCCAAGGATGGCTCTTGGATCAAGCTAGTTCAGCCCAAGGTTGTGTCCACCCTTATCTCCCCTAAGCCTTGTCCAACTAGGGTGTCTTGTGTATCAAGGAACAACCACTTGGCAAGTGTAATTTCCACTCATTCTTGCGCAAAAGGACCTAGAAAAATCTGCCAACTTCTTCCTTGTTTGACCGCCACATCACCTAGCTTGTGCACCATTTGGATTCAACTTCTTTGCATGGAAGACACATGCACTCCTTAGCACCATTTTGGGCTGCATACACCTCATTTTAGGCGCACATGTAGAGAGTCTTGGTGCAGATTTTTTTATGACACAAATCTAACTTGAGTGTTGACCAAGTGTACCACCTTACACCTTCCATCATGAGGCTGCCATGTGCAGATTTTTGCAAGCTTTTGGCAGCCCATCATGAGCCAAACCTGCCCTTGCTTCCACATGCATCATAAGTAGGATCTTGGGGCTGCATCTTCATCATTTTATGCGCACAAGACAGCCCCAAAATCAGATTTCTTGGCTGCCACAAAGCTGTCTTGCTTGTGGACTTAGTGAACCTCCCTCACACCTCACCTTGTGCGCATGGTTTGGCTATTTGTTCAAGAAAATTCTGACTTAGAAGCCTAACTCAGATCTGAACCATCTCCTCACCTCCTTGCATGTGCATAGAGTAATTTAGAAGCAAACCCTTTGCTTGTTCAGCCCTTGTATGCAGCCCCATCCCCTCAAGTAATCAGAATTTTTCATGATGGTTAATCATAGCAACTTTCCCTCACTTTCCCTTTAAGTATGCGCATAAGGAAGGGCTGCCCTCACCTTACATTCAGCCAACTTTCTTTCCTCACCTCCTCACTCTCTAAACCGTGTAGCATAGGGACTTTGGAGAAAGAAAAACTTTGCTAAGACAACTCACTTTCCCACACTGTCCAGCCTTGTCCTCAACCTTGAAGCTGTCCAAGTTTGTTCCCCCTCACCTTGTATGCGCATAGATCACCATAGGAAGTGAGGACTTGTTGTGAAGTAGAGCTAGAAAGGGTGTGGTGAAGTGTGTGCTACAAGAGGTAAGCCTTGAACTTAGAACTCTTTCATTGTGTAACCATGTATGTGTGCTTGAATGTCTCCTTGATTATGTGTGGTTTTGGATTCAAGTATGAGCATGATAGAAGTAGAATGGTGGAGCTAATTCATGATGATTTGTGTGCATAAAAGTCTCATGGTCATATGCCACTGTTTTAGTCATCATATGCCACTATTTTTATGCATAAAATGCCACTGTTTTAGTCATCATATGCCACTGTTTTTATGCATAAAATGCCACTGTTTTAGTCATCATATGCCACTGTTTTTATGCATACAATGCCACTGTTTTAGTCATCATATGCCACTGTTTTTATGCATAAAATGCCACAGTTTTAGTCCATAATATGCCACTATTTTATGCATAAAATGCCACTGTGTTAGTCCATAAAATGCCACTGTTTTAGTCCATAATATGCCACTATTTATGCATCAAATGCCACTGTTTTAGTCCATAATATGTCACTGTTTCAATGTCCAAAAACCAAGATTTATGCCACTGTTTTGAAGTCCAAAGTGCCACTGTTTCTGTTTTAAAATGGCCACTGTTTCTGCTGTAAGGTGCTACTGTTTTTCTGCTGTAAAATGTCACTGTTTCTGTTTTAAAACGTTCACTATTTCTGCTGTATGTTTACTGTTTTCCTGCTGTAAAACGTCACTGTTTCTGTCCACTGTTTTTAAGGAAAATACCACTGTTTTCTGTTCACTGTTTTAAAAGAACAACTCACTATTTCTGCTCACTGTTTTAAGCACAAACGTCACTGTTTTCTGCTGTAAAAACGCTGCTGTATGCTCACTGTTTTGCTGCTGTAAACACCGCTGTATGCTCACTGTTTTCCACTGTAAAAACACTGCTGTATGCTCACTGTTCTGCTGTAAATAGCCACTGTAAATGATTAGTTGTAATTGATTTAGGTGCGCTTGAGAAGTGAGATACTTCGCTGCTGTTTGGTAATATTTAAGGCACGCAAAGGTAAGTGTCAGGCGATATTGCCTAATGTGATTATTGACTACTGGTATAAAATTGTGACATGATGCTCCATATGCCGTAAAAATAATATGTTCCATTATAATGAAAGGAAACTGCCAAAAATGTGTCGTGATGGCTATATGATTATGAGGTAAAGACGTTATGTGGCAGCATAACGCATATGAAAGGTATATAAGCATGCACCTTACATCATACCGCATTTTTACGCTTTGTGTGTGTGAAAGCATAGCATGACATGCATGTATCAAAATCATATAGGTCTTGTTTTAGAATAGTTATGTACAGGACCATGTGTTTGAGCAAGCATCATATAGGCATCCCCAAGGTACCGGGGTATGGGACACTTGGCATCAGTCCGCATAGGCCCACAGATGGAATCCACATGGAGCTCAGGTGCCAAGGGATATTTGATTCCACTGTGAAGTGCGCGCACGACGGTGCTAAAAGCGCAAAGGAAAGGCGTTATATACGCAATATATGAATATGATGAAAAGGAAAAGGAAAAGGAACAAGGATATGTTGAAGTGACTGTTTATGATTTTGTGCCTAGTTAATACTGTTATATTATTGGTTTTGTTGCCACACTACTGGGATTATTCTCACCCCTTCGGGGCTGCTATTTTTCCAAAATGGCAGGAGGACGTAAAAGCATTTGAAGAAGTGATGTCTTGCTGTTGCTTGCTGATGCGTGGATTATCTTGGTTGCTGTTTGTTTAATTGGATGACTGTAATGATTAATGTTTTGGTACTCTTGGATGACTGTAGTCTTTATCATCTCCATGTTAGCTTGAACTTTTATGAACAGCGGCTATTTTGGAAAACCTTTGTGAAAAGAATTTAAGTGCTGAAATTTTTACAGTGCACCTTACGGGTGGTGTTTTTATGAGCAAACGAACTCGGATTTACTATTATTTTATATGCACGCGAAGCCCCAAACGTGCTCTTTCTAAATCACTTGAAACATTTTTTTATCGTCCAAACAGAAGTTATAAGAACTATTGATATGCCTTACGGATTTGTATACTGCTTTGTTAGGTCATGTGACGTTAACGACTCTAATTCCGCTTAGCAAATGACTCTCTTGGATGCATACAAGGGAGGGCGTTACAAAGGGGTTCCCATAAACCCACTTAGCCAATTTCACACTTTTGCGTTTTCTACACAACCGAACAGGGTTCGGTCTCTAAATTACTGCGGACACACAGTAAAAATTTTATCCCTCATACCTTGCTATCTTTTTTTATTACTTAATTAAATTTCCAGAAAGTTATCACATGCTTGGTTCCGAGCTCGTTTGCTCCGGTTATCGCCGTTTGAAGTTGGACAAGCAAAATTGCCAACCAACCCCGAAACAGCTCCAAACGTCCTACACTCCTTGAATTTATGCACCTAAACCATTCATCCATTTACTATCAAATTTTTATACCATAAACTAGACACCTCAATCTTCAATTTGATATATCATACACTTAATTTGACTAAGAAACGAAGCGGGAATAAATTTCCCAAAACTGCCCCCAAGTATAGGGCTAAAACAGGGCAGAAACTTCCCTGGCCTATACAGGGCTGCATACCTCACCAAAAATTCCAAGATTTTGACACAATGTAGGGGACATCTCAAGCTTCAAAATGGCGTATGGCACCTCAATTGTACCTAATACTCATTATAAATCATTGGGTGGCACACACAAGGACCAGCAATGCCTTGGGCCTCTTACAACCCAACACAGTTCATATTTATTACAATATAACTTACTTTAAATCCTTAAATGGTTTCTATCACCAACTTTAGTTTCATGCATACTTTCATCATACAAATAATCATAAACTTAAAATAGGCCTAAAGCCCTACCATCATAATACATCATGCATCCTTTGTATAATTACAACATTTAACTTGCATGTTACAACTTACAACTTCAAACTTTAAATTAAACTTACAAACTCATACTTTGATTTACAACTTTAACATGAACTTAAAAAAATATAAACTACTATGATGATGCTCCATGACTCATCCTATGGGCCTCTTGCCCGCCACTCCTGTGTCATGATATGCGATCAGCATATAAGGAATTCTAAGACAAAAAAGGAAGAATGTGACTCAATCTGATGCAAGAAAGGCAAAATCACTGTTAAAATTGTCAAATATCTGAATCTGAGGTTTTATACTGATTTTATGTTGATTCCACAGGAAAAATGCACAAATTGGAGTTAAAAAGGACAAAGCAAAAACAAAGGTCCACGCTACAAGCGTGGGAATGGCGCTTGTAGCGTGGAGGATTCATTTTGGGCAGAAGCCACCGCGCAGAGAGCGTGGTGACCGCGCTTGCAGCGCGGGAAAAGAAAAATTGGCGGCAACCGCGCTATCAGCGTCGGACTTTCAAGAACTCCCACGCCCACAGCGCGGGAACCACGCTGCCCGCGTGGGAGGCGCGGACATTTGACAATTTGAAGATTTGAAAAAGGGAGGCATTAGGTCAAGTCTCTTATAAATAGAGACTCAACCCTAAGGAAGTAAAAGAAGACTGGAAGCAGCAACAAGAACGGAGGCAGAGTTCTGGACGAGATCTGAAGTCTTCAACTCATATTTTCTGATCAACATCCTGTATCTTCTTCTTCACCTTTTGTTTTGCCAGACATGAGTATGTCTGGCTAGTACTCTTTATTGTAATTAGGGTCACAAACCTTATGTGAACCCTTGTTACGATGGATTGATATGATTTTGAAAGTAAACTGGCCTTTGAAGGCTGATGCATGTAAGGTGTAAAACAAAATTTTTACTGCGGAATATACATGCACACATAGGTTCATGCTTTAAGACAGCATGATGTTACCTTGTTTTTGGCCTGATCAGTCAGGGAGATCAGATGTCAGGCTTGAAGGGTTCAAACCCTCTAATGGTGATCCACACCACCGTTCGTCAATGATGCAAGAACCCCTTCTTGAAAGCCACCAGATGAACACCACAGTGAGGCTTGCTATGCGCACAAGTGGTGAAGGTGGAGGCTAGGTATTCTGTTTGGAAAGGTGTAATGAACTACCCTACAGAATGGTGCATCAGATGAAGGAGAGTTGGCTAGGTTTTCTTGACAAAACCCTAAGGTGAGGAAGCTGTATATATGCACACACCTTTATGAGAGGAAGAGGGAATTTAATTCATTCAAAATGAAAACCAACTTTCAAAAACATTTGAAATTTGCGCATGGAACAGGGGAGGATAAGGTGGAGCAGTTGCAAAACCAATTTTGCCAACAACCTCCAATCTTATCCTCATGAAATTAAGTTCAAAATAATTTAAACTTAAATTCATAAACTATCATATAGTATACTTTTCATGCGCATAATTCAGCCCTAGAAGGGGTGCAAATATATTGAGTAGTTGCATTCAAAATTTGAATCAACTCACCCACTGATTCCCTCAACCACCAAATCTGAATGGAGCTTTGTTTTAAGTGATAAGATGACATCCTTATCACTTAAACTTGCGCACCAAACAGCCCAAGGATGTGCTCCAAAGATGCTTCTTGATCCAAGGAATATGCTCCAATAAGATCCTGTCTTATCCTTTTGTTATGAAACAACTTTTCAAAGCCAATTCAAATTCGAATTCAAACACTTGAATTCAAATGTTCAAACATTCAAATTCAAAATTCAAAATTTCAAATTTCAAATTCAAAATTTGAATTTCAAAATTCAAATCCCAAATTCAAATTTCAAAATTCAAATTTCAAATTTCCAATTCAAAATTCGAATTTCGAAATTCAAATTTCAAATTCAAATTTCAAAATTCAAATTTCAAATTCAAAATTCGAAATTCTAATATTTGATTATTAATTTAACTAATTAAATTAATTAGTAATGGCTTGGACTATCCAAGCCCATTACTAAGCTCCATGCACGACCCACCCATTTAGGTGGGCTTCCAAACAGCTTCTTGGGCTAACAACCATTATTAGGCCCAATACCATTAAAGCTAGTCCATCATGACTACAAGGTGTTAGTGTGTGACCCATTAGGTCCAACTTAGCTTCTGACATAACTGGGTTTGGGCCCAACAAGCCCACAACCCAATTAATGACAACATAGAGCACTAGCAATGCTTTGTTGCCCCAGAACTAGTCAGATTAATGACTTGATCATCCTATTGCACATATTTGGTTACCGTATGTATTTCCTTTCGTCTCGGTTATCTTCCCATTAACCTAGGGTAAGGAAATGTATCAACCCCTGCGGTTTAGGGTAAGCTTTATTCGAAATAGGGAATCTTCAATTTACTGACTCTAAAGGCAGATCATCTCATGATCTCTTTTACTATGCATAGATTCCCGAGTCCCTGTAAATGTCATCCCGATTTCTCCGGTTTACAGATAACCTAATCTCTCACAGAGATTTGACGAATTCCTTCAGCTTATTACCCTAGCCCTGTGCCCTTTAAGGACACGCCCAACAGTATACCTATGAGTCTCCATGTTTCAGGCAGACGAGGCATACAATCAAAACATGCCTTCAAGAACACAGTCTAGGTAATAACTTCTGGTCTAAGGAAAGACATACCCAAACATAAAGAGATTACTCTAATGACACTATTTGTGAGATTTCCTCATAGAGTCTCTTTTTGGGTCTGTTCAGTGTGAGCTATACTCTTATAGGTCCACGCACGACTTTAGCTAAGCTATCTCCATATCTGCAGCTCATGAGGTCTTTACCTTGTATCCATATACAAGTAGATAAGTCGTACTAGTCTTTACTTGAGATCACTGATCCCCAAACTCAGTGTCTCTAGACTAGGAACATATAATTAGGAATAGACATGCAATATCCTTGAATCCTCATGATCGTGATCTCATCACAGATACTCAAGAGATACCTGTTCTATTCCAAGGGGTTTATTCAGTTCGTTCATATAATATTAACAGTAATATCGAGACATAATATGAAACTGAATAAATAGTGCTTTCATTTATTTGCGACAAACAAAGTTCTACATCTAGTGTTCTTTATTTAATCAAAAGATTGTCTCTAGGACACCCATATACTAACAAGCTCCCACTTGGCCTAGAGCCAATCAGACCTAAGTCGTATACCTGATGCCACATAATCACTATCATGTTTTCTCTGAGAAACAGCCTTTGTCAGAGAATCAGCCAGGTTTTTAACTGTGGGAATATAATCCATTTTTACATCCATCCTATCATTGATTACTCTAATCAAGTGATATCTGCGGAGCACGTGTTTAGATCTTTGATGAGACCTAAGTTCTATTGACTTTGTAATGGCTCCAGTGTTGTCGCAAAGCAACAGTATGGGCTCATCCACCCTTGGAACCACCCTAAGTTCAGTTGTGAACTTCCTTGATCCACACGGCCTCCTAAGCCGCTTCTGAAACAGCTATGTATTCAGCTTCTGTCGTTAAATCTGCTTTAGTATCTTGCTTGGAACTCTTCCAATATACTTCCCCACCATTTAAGGTGAATACGAACACTGATTGTGACTTACAGTCATTTTTTTCACTTTGAAAGTTGGCTTCAGTGAACCCTTTCACTGTTAGCTCATTAACCCCACCATAGACTAGAAACGCATCCTTAGTTCTTCTTAAGTATTTAAGGATGGTTTTGACTGCTATCCAGTTACCCTCTCCAGGGTCTGACTGGTATCTGCTCATAATGCTTAAAGCATATGAGACATCTGGTCTCGTACATATCGTGGCATACATGATGGATCCAATAGCCGAAGCGTATGGAATTCCACTCATGTGATCCTTCTCAGGCTGTGACTTAGGACACATAGCCTTTGATAGGTGTACCCCATGACTGACAGGAAGAAAACCCCTTTTCGACCCTTCCATGCTAAACCTCTTTAGCATCTTGTCAACGTACGTGGATTGAGATAAACCCAGCAGCCTCTTGGATCTATCTCTATAGATCTTTATACCGAGTATAAAAGCTGCCTCTCCCAAATCCTTCATGGTAAAGTTTTCTGAAAGCCACTCTTTCGTTATTTTTAATGTGGGGATGTCATTTCCTATTAGTAATATGTCATCTACATAGAGCACTAGGAAGATGACATTACTCCCACTAACCTTTCTGTAAACACAAGGTTCATCCTCGTTCTTGATAAAACCGTTACTCTTAACGACTTCATCAAAACGTATATTCCAACTCCTTGATGCTTGCTTTAGCCCATATATTGACCTTTGTAGTTTGCATACCATATGCTCCTGATCTTTGATTTCAAAGCCTTCAGGTTGTGTCATGTACACTTCCTCCTTCAAGAACCCATTCAAGAAGGCGGTCTTGACATCCATTTGCCAAATTTCATAGTCGTGGTATGCTGCTATTGCAAGCATGATCCTAATAGATTTGATCATGGCAACTGGTGAGAAAGTTTCATCATAGTCAACTCCTTGTCTTTGACGATACCCTTTCGCCACCAACCTAGCTTTGTAGGTCTGAATGTTGCCATCTGCATTAGTCTCTCTTTTAAAGACCCATTTATTACCGATAGGAACTATTCCTTGTGGTTTAGGAACCAAGGTCCATACCTTGTTCTGATACATCGAATCCATTTCAGATTCCATGGCTTCAAGCCATCTTGAGGAGTCAACATCTTTGACCGCCTCCTCGTAGTTACTTGGTTCATCATCCTCAATAGTTTGCTGATTCTCAATCACAAACCCATACCTTTCAGGTGGATGGATGACCCTCGTAGATCTACGGAGTTGTGTGTTTACTTCTCCATTGGAGAACGTCACCTGCGGAGCAGACTCGGGTTCCTCAATCTGTTCTTGTGGATCTTGCACTTCTTCAAGATCAATCTTACTCCCACTGCCTCCTTGAGAGATCTAATCTTTCTCAAGGAACTCAGCATTCCTGGAATAAAACCAGTATCCCTTAGAACCTTGAGATACCCACAAATAGACATTTAGTACTCTCAGCACTAAGCCTGTCTGATGCCAACGCTTTGACATAAGCCGGCGATCCCCATACCCTGAGGTAACTCAGGTTGGGTCTCTTACCATTCCGTATCTTATATGGTGTGGTCTGAACAGATTTAGACGGTACCCTATTTAGAAAGTTATGCCGCTGTGTCTAAGGCATATCCCCAAAATAATTTTGGAAGTTGAGTCTAACTCATTATAGACCTAACCATGTCTAACACAGTCCTGTTTCTCCTGACACTGTTTTGGTGTGGTGTGTTAAGTGCAGTAAACTGCGAGAGAATTCTATTTTCTCTCTGATAATCCCAAAACTCATGGCTCAAATATTCACCATCACGATCTTATCGCAATGACTTAACCATCTTGCCACGCCGTTTCCCTACTTCATCAGTAAATGAAATAGGAGTTTCCTCCTCTAGCCACAATATACATTGGGCCACATAAATCACAGTGAATGAGTTCTAATAACTCACTATCCCTATGAATCTCAAGCCCTTTGGGTATTGACGAATCATTTTCCCAGCTAGACAAGATTCATACTGTCCATAGGATTCCATATCCTTGGAGTCCAGGTATCCATCTCTATGCATCCTAGACAATCTTGTTTCATTTATGTGCCTTAGTCTATAGTGCCAAAGATAGGATTGATTATCTATCCTAGGTCATTTCACATCTTGATTGAGCACTTTAGTTCCCATTTCCAAAACATACAAGCCATCAATTAAAGAAGCGTACCAAAACAATATCATTCAAAATGATAGAAAATGTACCATCCTTAATAGTTAAAGCAAAACCATCTTGTTCTAAACAAGAAATAATATTTCCAGAAATGCCGGGAACATAAAGACAATTATTCAAATGCAATAAGGTGCCCGTAGGCTAATGAGGTCGGTATCCCCACCAGCATGAGCAGCAACTCTTGCTTCATCACCTGCGCGGGGTTGACACGAGCTGTCGAACTCGTGCAAATTAAAAATTATTTTTAATTAGGGTTTAAAAATTTGCAGTAAAGTGGAAACCCTAAGTCGTCTCTCAAGGAAATTGAATTGGTAAAAATCACTTATGAAAACAGAAAATAAAAAGGGGGGTTTTGGATTTCGGTTGAATAAAAGACAGAATATAAAAACTGGGATTAAAACTTCGTAATTAAAATTAACCAACCTAGGGTTAGGGTTCCATGGACGTTCTTCATTGGATAAAAATTACCAAATTCACGATTAATCCCAATTGAATCAGAATCCTTATTTCCAATTGAGGTTAATCGGATCATCAAATCTGATGATTATCCCTTTTCCATGATCACAATCGCGAACCTCAGATCGAATATCCACAATCGCACGATATCGATCTGAGTTAGGAAAAGAAACAAATCTGGTTAAAGAATTAGAAAAATTACCAAATTCACGATTAATCCCAATTGAATCTGTAACATCCCACATAATTAGTAATATACATAAGTACTATATGTTATAGGTGCATGTGTAGAATTCGGATTTATGGTTTGTGTGTGATGGTTTGCGAATTGGTTGACCTTTATCCTTGGATAAGACTAAGGTAAGCATTAAATTAAATCATAGGAGTATACATAAGTAGTCATGTGAATTTAATCATATGAGTAATGTGAGTGTGTGTTAGAAGGCCTTAGTGTTTTTTTTGGACTTGTGTGATTGGATTCTTTGAGTGTGTGGCCAATGGCCCAAGGATGGCTTTTGGATCAAGCTAGTTCAGCCCAAGGTTGTGTCCACCCTTATCTTCCCTAAGCCTTGTCCAACTAGGGTGTCTTGTGTACCAAGGAACCTTCACATGGCAACCTTTTTGCCACCCTTTCCATGCGCACAAAGTGAGTGATTAGGACTTAGAAATCTGCCTTTTTCCCTTGCTAAACCGCCACCTCACTTTGCTTATGCATAACTTGATTTCAATTTCATTACATGGAAGACACATGTGCACTTTAGCATGAATTTAGGCTGCATACTTCCCCATTTAGGCGCACATGGAGGGGTCTTGGTGCAGATTTTTTTTATGACACAAATCTGACTTGAGTGTTGACCAAGTGAACCACCTTACACCTTCCATCATGAGGCTGCAAGGTGCAGATTTTTGCAAGCTTTTGGCAGCCCATCATGAGCCAAACCTGCCCTTGCTTCCACATGCATCATAAGTAGGATCTTGGGGCTGCATCTTCATCATTCTATGCGCACAAGACAGCCCCAAAATCAGATTTCTTGGCTGCCACAAAGCTGTCATGCTTGTGGACTTAGTGAACCTCCCTCACACCTCACCTTGTGCGCATGGTTTGGCTATTTGTGCAAGAAAATTCTGACTTAGAAGCCTAACTCAGATCTGAACCATCTCCTCACCTCCTTGCATGTGAATAGAGTACTTTAGAAGCAACCTTGTGTGCAGCCCCACTTCTTCAAGCAACCAGAATTTTCATGATGTTAAATCATTGCAACCTCCTCCCTTCTCCCCTTATTTATGCGCACAAGAGGGGGCTGTCCCCATTCACTTGTGCAGCCAACTCCTTTCCCCTCTCCCTCACACTCTAGCTGAACATTGCATGAACCTTAGGAGGAAGAAAGACCAAGCCAACTCCCTCCTTCCCTCACCTTAAAACCGTGGCCTAGACACAAGTGGAGTGTGAGTTTCTCCTCTTTTCCTCTCACTGTCCAGTGTTGTTCCTCAACCTTGAAGCTGTCCTAGATTGTTTCTCCTCACCTTTTGCGCATAGATCATCATAGGAAGTGGGGACTTGTTGTGAAGTAGAGCTAGAAAGGGTGTGGTGAAGTGTGTGCTACAAGAGGTAAGCCTTGAACTTAGACCTCTTTCATGGTGTGTAATCATATGTCTCCTTGAATATGTTTTGCTTTGGATTCTTGATTGAGCATGGTTAAAGTATAAGTATGGAGCCATTTTATGATGACTTGTATGCATGAGTTGTAGAGTGAAAGTCTCATGGTTATGCTTAAAATACTATGCCACTGTTTTGTATGCAAATGCCACTGTTTCCCTATGAATGTGCCACTGTTTTGAGGGTAAAATGCTCACTATTTCGGTTCCTCAAGATCACCATTTTATGCCACTGCTTCTGCACATATATGCCACTGTTTCTGCACATTATATGCCACTGTTTCTGCACATATATGTCACTGTTTTAGTGCTTCCTAAGCCACTGTTTTTATGCATAAAATGCCACTGTTTTAGTCATCATATGCCACTGTTTTTATGCATAAAAATGCCACTGTTTTAGTCATCATATGCCACTGTTTTTATGCATAAAATGCCACTGTTTTAGTCACCATATGCCACTGTTTTTATGCATAAAATGCCACTGTTTTAGTCACCATATGCCACTGTTTTTATGCATAAAATGCCACTGTTTTAGTCATCATATGCCACTGTTTTTATGCATAAAATGCCACTGTTTTAGTCCATAATATGCCACTGTTTTATGCATAAAATGTCACTGTTTTAGTCCATAATATGCCACTGTTTTATGCATAAAATGTCACTGTTTTAGTCCATAATATGCCACTGTTTTATGCATAAAATGCCACTGTGTTAGTCCATAATATGCCACTGTTTCAATGTCCAAAAACCATGATTTATGCCACTGTTTTAATGCTCAAAAATGTACCATTCATGCCACTGTTTTGATGCATAAACATCACTACTCATGCCACTGATTGATGTTCAAAAGTCACCATTTATGTCGCTGTTTTAACATTCCTATGCCACTGTTTCTGTCCACTGTTTTCAAGGAAAATACCACTGTTTTCTGCTCACTGTTTTAAAGAACAACTCACTGTTTCTGCTCACTGTTTTAAACACAAACATCACCGTTTTCTGCTGTAAAAACGCTGCTGTATGCTCACTGTTTTGCTGCTGTAAACACTGCTGTATGCTCACTGTTTTCCACTGTAAAACACCACTGTATGCTCACTGTTTTGCTGCTGTAAGACACTGCTGTATGCTCTCTGTTTCTGCTGTAAATAGCCACTGTAAATGATTAGTTGTAATTGATTTAGGTGCGCTTAAGAAGTGAGATACTTCGCTGCTGTTTGGTAGATATTTAAGGCACGCAAAGGTAAGTGTCAGGCGATATTGCCTAATGTGACTATTGACTACTGGTATAAAGTTGTGACATGATGCTCCATATGCCCTAAAAATATTATGTTCCATTATGATGAAAGGAAACTGCCAAAAATGTGCCGTGGTGGCTATATGATTATAAGGTAAAGACGTTATGTGGCAGCATAACGCATATGAAAGGTATATAAGCATGCACCTTGCATCATACCGCATTTTGTACGTTTTGTGTGTGAAAGCATAGCATGGCATGCATGTACCAAGAGCATATAGGTCTTGCTTTTTAGAATAGTTATGTACAGGAACATGTGTTTTGAGCAAGCATCATATAGGCATCCCCAAGGTACCGGGGTATGGGACACTTGGCATCAGTCCGCATAGGCCCACAGTTGGAATCCACATGGAGCTCAGGTGCCAAGGGATATTTGATTCCACTGTGAAGTGCGCGCACGACGGTGCTAAAAGCGCAAAGGAAAGGCGTTATATACGCAATATATGAATATGATGAAAAGGAAAAGGAAAAGGAACAAGGATATGTTGAAGTGACTGTTTATGATTTTGTGCCTAGTTAATACTGTTATATTACTGGTTTTGTTGCCACACTACTGGGATTATTCTCACCCCTTCGGGGCTGCTATTTTTCCAAAATGGCAGGAGGACGTAAAAGCAATTGAAGGAGTGATGTTTTGCTGTTGATTGCTGATGCGTGGATTATCACTGTTGCTGTTTGTTAATTGGATGACTGTAATGATTAATGTTTTGGTACTCTTGGATGACTGTAGTCTTTATCATCTCTATGTTAGCTTGAACTTTTATGAACAGCGGCTATTTTGGAAAACCTTTGTGAAAAGAATTTAAGTGCTGAAATTTTTACAGTGCACCTTACGGGTGGTGTTTTATGAGCAAACGAACTCGGATTTACTATTATTTTATATGCACGCGAAGCCCCAAACGTGCTCTTTCTAAATCACTTGAAATATTTTTTATCGCCCAAACAGAAGTTATAAGAACTAGTGAAATGCCTTACGGATTTGTATACTGCTATGAGATTCTTTGTTAGCTCATGTGACGTTAACGACTCTAATTCCGCTTAGCAAACGACTCTCATTGGATGCATACAAGGGAGGGCGTTACACTAATTGGTATCAGAGCAGTTTGGTCCATGGATTTGCTTGTGTTTGATTGAATTGATTGTTGTTTGTGTTTATCTGCTGATTGATTGTCTAAATGTGCTATAGTTTAAGTATGTATTAGCTAGTATAGTTAGATTGTTAGGACCGTTCTGTGATAAGACACGGATGCATAGTTAACTTGTCCGAATTGAACCCGAGTACCTACTTGGGACTGCTGCCATGAATAACTTGCGGTGAGCCTGATCAACTCATTTCCTGATATTGTGAGTGCAGAATCATGGCAGGTGGTCGCGGTTCAACTCGGGGAAGGTCTGGCGATGCGGAAGAGGATCTTATCACTACCATTGGGGGACTGGCAACGTTTATCCAGAATATGAGCCAAGAATGGCGCGACCATAGGCAACAGAATCAGAACCAACCCCCACTGCATGAAAATGCAGAAGAAATTGCCCGTCGGAGGTTGAAAGACTTCCGCAACTTCCAACCACCTACCTTTGAGGGTGAAGACAACCCTGAGGCTGCAGCAAAGTGGCTGCAGATGATCGAGCATATCTTTGAACGCATGGCATGCCCGGAAGCGCAGAAGACCGATTACGCGTCGTACCAGCTGATGGGAGAAGCTTTAACATGGTGGACTGGTGCGAGGGCTCTGCTGAGAGCTCAGGACGTGGAACTAACGTGGGCCGTATTCAGACAAGTATTTTTGGATAAGTATTTTCCTAAGGCAATGAGAAGGATGAAGCACACTGAACTGCTGTCACTTAGGCAGGACAACATGACGGTCAACGAGTACATTGCAAAATTTGGGCAGCTGATCGAGTACGCCAACTTTGACCGGAACATTTATGATGAAGAATGGCAGGTGGAGAAGTTCGAAAGCGGATTACATCCGGAGATCCGTAAACTCATTTTGACGACGGCTAATCGTACACTTCCGGAACTCATCAACCAGAGTCGTCAGGCAGAAGGAATCATTAATGAGGCCAAGAACTTGAACAAGCCACCAACACAATTCCACGGAGGAAACCGAGCAGGCAGATTCTTCAGGACGGCACCTGGTAGGGGTCGAGGCAGAGGTACGCCGTTGCAGGCACGGCCTGGAAATTTTAAGAGAAACTTTACGGTGGGTCAATCGTCGACTGGACGTCAGGGCGCGACTGTTTGTGCTACATGTGGAAAGAATCACCTTGGAGTCTGTCGCAAGAACAACAATGCATGTTTCAGATGTGGCCAGCAAGGACATTTTGCTTACAAATGCCCCCAGAACGCTGACCAACAGCCTACGCAAGCTCGGGTGTTCACATTGGATGCAAATGAAGCACAGAAGTTTCCCAACCTGATCAAAGGTAATGTCACTTTAAACGGTCACCCAATTTCTGTTATCTTTGATTCTGGAGCGTCTGGGTCTTTTATGGCAAAGCATACTGCCATGAGAATAGGCATCACCCCAACCCCGTTACCTTATGAGTTACACATTAGCACACCTACTGGAGGATCGTGCACAGCCTCAGAGATCTGCAGAGGTGTTATCTTGCAGTATGAAGGGAATACGTATACAGTTAACTTGGTGGTCCTGCCGGTATTCAACTTCGATGTGATTATCGGTATGGACTGGTTGACGGAAAACGGGATAACTTTGGATTGTCGAGCGGGGAAAGTCATTGTGCCTGCGAAGGATGGTAATTTTCAACCTTTCTCTCTCATTTCTTTATTGCAAGTTAGAAAAGAGCTCCGCAAGGGAGCAGCAGGGTATCTTTTGTCGATCGAGGCTGAGACCTCGGTTGACAATCAAATTCCGAATGTACCTGTAGTTAGAGAATTCGAGGAGGTATTCCCGGATGAAATACCTCGATTGCCTCCTCATAGGGAAATAGAATTTTCTATCGAACTTGTTCCTGGAGTCGGACCAATCTCCATTGCCCCGTATCGTATGGCGCCGTTGGAACTTCGCGAGTTGAAGAAGCAGATAGAAGAGCTTTTGGCAAAGGAATTTATCAGACCGAGTACTTCTCCATGGGGTGCTCCAGCCATCTTGATTAAGAAGAAGGATGGAAGTTTACGTCTGTGTGTAGATTACCGCCAGCTGAATAAAGTAACGGTGAAGAATAAGTATCCACTACCGAGGATTGACGATTTGATGGACCAGCTGAGAGGAGCCAGAGTCTTTTCCAAGATAGATTTACGATCGGGATACCATCAGATCCGGGTCAAACCGGAGGATATTCCGAAAACCGCTTTTAGGACTCGTTATGGGCACTACGAATATCAGGTGATCCCATTCGGACTTACAAATGCTCCAGCGGTATTCATGGACTACATGAACCGCATCTTCCGCCCCTTTCTTGACCAGTTTGTTATTGTGTTTATCGACGATATCCTGATTTACTCAGCTAATGAAGAGCTGCACGCGGAACATCTGAGGATTGTCTTGCAAGTCTTGAAGGAGAAGCAGTTGTACGCGAAATGGTCGAAGTGCGAGTTTTGGCTTAAAGAGGTCCAGTTTCTGGGCCATGTCATTTCATCAGAAGGTATCGCGGTGGACCCCAGCAAAGTTGAAGCTGTCATGAATTGGGAACGACCCAAGACGGTCACTGAAGTAAGAAGTTTTTTAGGTCTTGCTGGATATTATCGAAGGTTCATCCAGAATTTCTCTCAGATTGTGCAACCTCTTACTCGTCTCACTCGGAAGGATAAGCCTTTTGAGTGGACTGAAGCTTGTGAAGAATGTTTCTTGGAGCTAAAGAGCAGATTGACAAGTGCTCCCGTACTCACGATTCCGGATCCTACCCGAAAGTTCGAAGTATACTGCGACGCGTCGCTGAAAGGACTTGGATGCGTGTTGATGCAGGATCGTATGGCGGTAGCTTATGCATCTCGACAACTGAAGCCTCACGAAGAAAATTATCCTACGCACGATTTGGAGTTAGCAGCTATAGTGTTCGCACTTAAAATCTGGAGGCACCACTTGTATGGTTCGCAGTTTGACGTGTTCAGCGATCATAAGAGTTTGAAGTACTTGTTCGACCAGAAGGAGCTGAATATGCGGCAACGACGGTGGATGGAATTTCTGAAGGACTATGATTTTGAACTTAAATACCACCCAGGAAAGGCAAACGTGGTAGCTGACGCCCTGAGTAGGAAGACACTGCACACTGCAACTCTAATGATAGAAGAGCTGAAATTGTTTGAGGCCTTTCGAGACTTGAACGTATCAGTAGACGAGAGAGGAAATAGCATAAGATTGGGAAATATAAAGGTGGAGAATGAATTGATCAGTAGAATTAAGGAGGCTCAGAAGGATGAAGAGTTAGTCCGTGATTTGGTCGGCAGCCAAGATGTTGTAAAGGACGAGAATGATGTTTGGAGATTTCAAGGACGGCTGGTTGTGCCGAATGAAGTGTTGAAGCAAGAAGTTTTACAGGAGGCTCACAAGGGTAAGTACGCAGTTCATCCTGGATCCACGAAGATGTATCATGATTTGAAGACCTCGTTTTGGTGGCCGGGTATGAAGCGTGATATTGCGGAGTATGTATCTCGGTGCTTAACTTGTCAGAAGGTGAAGTACGAACATCAGAAACCGTCGGGACTCCTTCAACCTTTGGAGATTCCCGAATGGAAGTGGGACAGTATTTCGATGGATTTTGTAGTTGGACTTCCTCGGACGCGAGAAGGATATGATTCTATCTGGGTGATTGGTGATCGTTTAACGAAGTCAGCTCATTTCTTGCGTGTTAGAACCACATATGATACAGAGAGGCTTGCTAGAATTTATCTGCAGGAGATTGTGAAGCTGCATGGAGTTCCTACAAGTATTGTCAGCGATCGTGATCCCAAGTTTACATCTAAGTTTTGGGAATCTTTTCAAAGAGCATTAGGGACCCATTTGAGGTTGAGTACTGCTTATCATCCGCAGACCGATGGACAGACGGAACGCACCATTCAAGCATTAGAGGATATGTTGCGAGCATGCGTTTTGGAGTTAGGAGGCAGCTGGGATAGCTATCTTTCTTTGATTGAATTTGCTTACAACAACAGTTACCATTCCAGTATTCAGATGGCACCGTACGAAGCTTTGTATGGGAGAAAATGTAGATCCCCTTTATGTTGGACTGAAGTGGGTGAGCGAAGTATGTTAGGACCTGATCTAATTCATGAAACATCCGAACAAGTAAAGAAGATTCGAGAAAATATGCAGAGGGCTCAGGCCAGACAGAAGAGTTATTACGACAAGCGTCATAAGCCTCTATCTTTCGAAGTCGGAGATCATGTATTTTTGAGAATCACACCTACATCGGGACTCGGTAGGAGAATGGGAGTAAAGAAGTTAAGTCCACGGTACTTAGGACCGTATCTGATTATGGACCGGATTGGAGAGTCTGCATACCGGTTGGCGTTACCACCCAATCTGTCAGGAATTCACAATGTATTTCATGTGTCACAGCTACGGAGGTATCTCTCTGATCCATCTCACGTGTTACAGCCGGAAGAAGTGGAACTAAAGGAAAATCTGACTTATCAAGTGCAACCGTTCCAAATTCTTGAAAGATCCGTCAAGCGACTCCGTTGGTGAAGGTGTTATGGAACAACAGATCGGCAGCTGAAGCCACCTGGGAGCGCGAGGACGACATTCAGAAACGTTATCCAGAACTGTTTAGCTCTTAAGTAAGTTTATTTTGCGGACAAAATTCCTATTTGGTGGGGAGAGTGTAACATCCCGCATAATTAGTAATATACATAAGTACTATATGTTATAGGTGCATGTGTAGAATTCGGATTTATGGTTTGTGTGTGATGGTTTGCGAATTGGTTGACCTTTATCCTTGGATAAGACTAAGGTAAGCATTAAATTAAATCATAGGAGTATACATAAGTAGTCATGTGAATTTAATCATATGAGTAATGTGAGTGTGTGTTAGAAGGCCTTAGTGTTTTTTTTGGACTTGTGTGATTGGATTCTTTGAGTGTGTGGCCAATGGCCCAAGGATGGCTTTTGGATCAAGCTAGTTCAGCCCAAGGTTGTGTCCACCCTTATCTTCCCTAAGCCTTGTCCAACTAGGGTGTCTTGTGTACCAAGGAACCTTCACATGGCAACCTTTTTGCCACCCTTTCCATGCGCACAAAGTGAGTGATTAGGACTTAGAAATCTGCCATTTTCCCTTGCTAAACCGCCACCTCACTTTGCTTATGCATAACTTGATTTCAATTTCATTGCATGGAAGACACATGTGCACTTTAGCATGAATTTAGGCTGCATACTTCCCCATTTAGGCGCACATGGAGGGGTCTTGGTGCAGATTTTTTTTATGACACAAATCTGACTTGAGTGTTGACCAAGTGAACCACCTTACACCTTCCATCATGAGGCTGCAAGGTGCAGATTTTTGCAAGCTTTAGGCAGTCCATCATGAGCCAAATCTTCCTCTTTCTTCCACATGCAACCAAAGAAGATTTTTGGGCTGCACCTCCCTCATTTTGCGCACAAGGACTGCATCAATGCAGATTTTTGGGCTGCCACCTAGTTGTATTGCTTGTTGACTTAGTGAACCTCTTACATGTGCTCATGATGCACCTCTTCCACTCCACCCTATGCGCAAGTCATGGCTGTTTGTGCAGAAATTTTTCTGACTTTGGACAGCCTCCAAATCTGATCATATCCCTCCTCACTCCTTGCATGTGCATAGAGTAATTTAGAAGCAAACCCTTTGCTTGTTCAGCCCTTGTATGCAGCCCCATCCCCTCAAGTAATCAGAATTTTTTATGATGGTTAATCATAGCAACTTTCCCTCACTTTCCCTTTAAGAATGCGCATAAGGAAGGGCTGCCCTCACCTTACATTCAGCCAATTTTCTTTCCTCACCTCCTCACTCTCTAAACCGTGTAGCATAGGGACTTTGGAGAAAGAAAGACTTTGCTAAAGACAACTCACATTCCCTCACTGTCCAGCCTTGCCCTCAACCTTGAAGCTGCCCAAGTTTGTCCATCCACACCTTGTTTGCGCATAGAACATCCTAGGAAGAGAGGACTTGTTGTGAAGTAGAGCTAGGAAGGGTGTGGTGAAGTGTGTGCTACAAGAGGTAAGCCTTGAACTTAGAACTCTTTCATTGTGTAACCTTGTATGTGTGCTTGAATGTCTCCTTGATTATGTGTGGGTTTTGGATTCAAGTATGAGCATGATAGAAGTAGAATGGTGGAGCTATTTCATGATGATGTGTATGCATAAAAATCTCATGGTTATGTTTAAGCTCATGCCACTATTTTCTTGTATGGATATGCCACTGTTTTGAAGAAAAATGTTCCACTGTTTCCCTTTGAATGTGCCACTGTTTTGAAGATGAAAAGCCCTCTGTTTCGGTTCCTCAAGATCACCATTTTCATGCCACTGTTTCTGCACATTATATGCCACTGTTTCTGCACATTATATGCCACTGTTTCTGCACATATATGCCACTGTTTCTGCATATTATATGCCACTGTTTCTGCACATTATATGCCACTGTTTCTGCACATTATATGCCACTGTTTCTGCACATATATGCCACTGTTTCTGCACATTATATGCCACTGTTTCTGCACATATATGTCACTATTTTAGTGCTCCCTAAGCCACTGTTTCTGCATAAAAACACTCACTGTTTTAGTCATCATATGCCACTGTTTTTATGCATAAAATGCCACTGTTTTAGTCATCATATGCCACTATTTTTATGCATAAAATGCCACTGTTTTAGTCCATAATATGCCACTGTTTTATGCATAAAATGTCACTGTTTGAGTCCATAATATGCCACTGTTTCAATGTCCAAAAACCAAGATTTATGCCACTGTTTTGAAGTCCAAAGTGCCACTGTTTCTGTTTTAAAATGGTCACTGTTTCTGCTGTAAGGTGCTACTGTTTTTCTGCTGTAAAACGTCACTGTTTCTGTTTTAAAACGTTCACTGTTTCTGCTGTATGTTTACTGTTTTCCTGCTATAAAACGTCACTGTTTCTGTCCACTGTTTTCAAGGAAAATACCACTGTTTTCTGTTCAGTGTTTTAAAAGAACAACTCACTGTTTCTGCTCACTGTTTTAAGCATAAACGTCACTGTTTTCTGCTGTAAAAACACTGTTGTATGCTCACTGTTTTGCTGCTGTAAACACTGCGGTATGCTCACTGTTTTCCACTGTAAAACACTGCTGTATGCTCACTGTTTTGCTGCTGTAAGACACTGCTGTATGCTCTCTGTTTCTGCTGTAAATAGCCACTGTAAATGATTAGTTGTAATTGATTTAGGTGCGCTTAAGAAGTGAGATATTTCGCTGCTGTTTGGTAATATTTAAGGCACGCAAAGGTAAGTGTCAGGCGATATTGCCTAATGTGACTATTGACTACTGGTATAAAATTGTGACATGATGCTCCATATGCCGTAAAAATATTATGTTCCATTATGATGAAAGGAAACTGCCAAAAATGTGCCGTGATGGCTATATGATTATGAGGTAAAGACGTTATGTGGCAGCATAACGCATATGAAAGGTATATAAGCATGCATCTTACATCATACCACATTTTTATGTTCTGTGTGTGAAATGCATAGCATGACATGCATGTATCAAAATCATATAGGCCTTGTTTGAGAATAGTTATGTACAGGACCATGTGTTTGAGCAAGCATCATGTAGGCATCCCCAAGGTACCGGGGTATGGGACACTTGGCATCAGTCCGCATAGGCCCACAGTTGGAATCCACATGGAGCTCAGGTGCCAAGGGATATTTGATTCCACTGTGAAGTGCGCGCACGACGGTGCTAAAAGCGCAAAGGAAAGGCGTTATATACGCAATATATGAATATGATGAAAAGGAAAAAGGAAAAGGAACAAGGATATGTTGAAGTGACTGTTTATGATTTTGTGCCTAGTTAATACTGTTATATTATTGGTTTTGTTGCCACACTACTGGGATTATTCTCACCCCTTCGGGGCTGCTATTTTTCCAAAATGGCAGGAGGACGTAAAAGCACTTGAAGGAGTGATGTTTGCTGTTGATTGCTGATGCGTGGATTTTCACTGTTGCTGTTTGTTTAATTGGATGACTGTAATGATTAATGTTTTGGTACTCTTGGATGACTGTAGTCTTTATCATCTCTATGTTAGCTTGAACTTTGATGAACAGCGGCTATTTTGGAAAACGTTTGTGAAAAGGATTTAAGTGCTGAAATTTTTACAGTGCACCTTACGGGTGGTGTTTTTATGAGCAAACGAACTCGGATTTACTATTATTTTATATGCACGCGAAGCCCCAAACGTGCTCTCTCTAAATCACTTGAAATATTTTCTTTCGTCCAAACAGAAGTTATAAGTACTATTGAAATGCCTTACGGATTTATACTTAGAATAAGAATCTTTGTTAGCTCATGTGACGTTAACGACTCTAATTCCGCTTAGCAAACGACTCTCTTGGATGCATACAAGGGAGGGCGTTACAATATGTACAATCAAAACATACCTTCAAGAACACAGTCTAGGTAATAACTTCTGGTCTAAGGAAAGACATACCCAAACATAAAGAGATTACTCTAATGACACTATCTGTGAGATTTCCTCATAGAGTCTCTCTCCGTTCAGTGCGAGCTATACTCTTATAGGTCCACCCACGACTTTAGCTAAGATATCTCCATATCTGTAGCTCATGAGGTCTTTACCTTGTATCCATATACAAGTAGATAAGTCGTACTAGTCTTTACTCGAGATCACTGATCCCCAAACTCAGTGTCTCTAGACTAGGAACATATAATTAGGAATAGACATGCAATATCCTTGAATCCTCATGATCGTGATCTCATCACAGATACTCAAGAGATACCTGTTCTATTCCAAGGGGTTTATCCAGTTCGTTCATATAATATTAACAGTAATATCGAGACACAACATGAAACTGAATAAATAGTGCTTTCATTTATTTGCGACAAACAAAGTTCTACATCTAGTGTCCTTTATTTAATCAAAAGATTGTCTCTAGGACACCCATATGCTAACATCCTTAAGCTTCCTGCCAGGTATCAATCCTCTTGGTCCATCCCCTCCAATTCTCAATTGATCCCTGATCAGCTTAGCATCAATTTTGGGGTGCAACTTAACTTGCACTCCATTATCGGTGACATCCTCTCCAGCTGTCTGACACAAAAGCCGGATCAGAGAGCAATGTCCTAGAGCATATGTGCTACTATCAGAATGGGCCATGTCATATATTGTTAGCATATGGGTGTCCTAGAGACAATCTTTTGATTAAATAAAGGACACTAGATGTAGAACTTTGTTTGTCGCAAATAAATGAAAGCACTATTTATTCAGTTTCATATTGTGTCTCGATATTACTGTTAATATTATATGAACGAACTGGATAAACCCCTTGGAATAGAACAGGTATCTCTTGAGTATCTGTGATGAGATCACGATCATGAGGATTCAAGGATATTGCATGTCTATTCCTAATTATATGTTCCTAGTCTAGAGACACTGAGTTTGGGGATCAGTGATCTCGAGTAAAGACTAGTACGACTTATCTACTTGTATATGGATACATTGTAAAGACCTCATGAGCTGCAGATATGGAGATATCTTAGCTAAAGTCGTTGGTGGATCTATAAGAGTATAGCTCGCACTGAACAGACCCAAAAAGAGACTCTATGAGGAAATCTCACAGATAGTGTCATTAGAGTAATCTTTTTATGTTTGGGTATGTCTTTCCTTAGACCAGAAGTTATCACCTAGACTGTGTTCTTGAAGGCATGTTTTGATTGTATACCTCGTCTGCCTGAAACATGGAGACTCATAGGTATACTGTTGGGCGTGTCCTTAAAGGGCACAGGGCTAGGGTAATAAGCTGAAGGAATTCGTCAAATCTCTGTGAGAGATTAGGTTATCTGTAAACCGGAGAAATCGGGATGACATTTACAGGGACTCGGGAATCTATACATAGTAAAAGAGATCATGAGATGATCTGCCTTTAGAGTCAGTAAATTGAAGATTCCCTATTTCGAATAAAGCTTACCCTAAACCGCAGGGGTTGATACATTTCCTTACCCTAGGTTAATGGGAAGATAACCGAGACGAAGGGAAATACATACGGTAACCAAATATGTGCAATAGGTTGATCAAGTCATTAATCTGACTAGTTCTGGGGCAACAAAGCATTGCTAGTGCTCTGTGTTGTCATTAATTGGGTTGTGGGCTTGTTGGGCCCAAGCCCAGTTATGTCAGAAGCTAAGTTGGACCTAATGGGTCACACACTAACACCTTGTAGTCATGATGGACTAGCTTTAAAGGTATTGGGCCTAATAATGTTGTTAGCCCAAGAAGCTGTTTGGAAGCCCACCTAAATGGGTGGGTGGTGCATGGAGTTTAGTAATGGGCTTGGATAGTCCAAGCCATTACTGTAACGCCCTCCCTTGTATGCATCCAAGAGAGTCGTTTGCTAAGCGGAATTAGAGTCGTTAACGTCACATGAGCTAACAAAGAATCTCAATGCAGTATACTAATCCGTAAGGCATTTCAATTGTTCTTATAACTTCTGTTTGGACGATAAAAAAATATTTCAAGTGATTTAGAAAGAGCACGTTTGGGGCTTCGCGTGCATATAAAATAATAGTAAATCCGAGTTCGTTTGCTCATAAAAACACCACCCGTAAGGTGCACTGTAAAAATTTCAGCACATAAGTCTTTCAAAAATTCCTTTCACAAACGTTTTCCAAAATAGCCGCTGTTCATAACAGTTCAAGATAAAATAGAGATGATAGAGTGTACAGTCATCCAAGAGTACCAAAACATTAATCATTACAGTCATCCAAACAATCAAAACAACAACAGTGATAATCCATGCAACAGCAAGCAACAGCAAAACATCACTCCTTCAAATGCTTTTACGTCCTCCTGCCATTTTGGAAAAATAGCAGCCCCGAAGGGGTGAGAATAATCCCAGTAGTGTGGCAACAAAACCAGTAATATAACAGTATTAACTAGGCACAAAATCATAAACAGTCACTTCAACATATCCTTGTTCCTTTTCCTTTTTCCTTTTCATCATATTCATATATTGCGTATATAACGCCTTTCCTTTGCGCTTTTAGCACCGTCGTGCGCGCACTTCACAGTGGAATCAAATATCCCTTGGCACCTGAGCTCCATGTGGATTCCAACTGTGGGCCTATGCGGACTGATGCCAAGTGTCCCATACCCCGGTACCTTGGGGATGCCTATATGATGCTTGCTCAAACACATGGTCCTGTACATAACTATTCTAAAACAAGGCCTATATGATCTTGATACATGCATGTCATGCTATGCTTTCACACATAAAGCGTAAAAATGCGGTATGATGTAAGGTGCATGCTTATATACCTTTCATATAGCCATCACGGCACATATACTTTTCATATGCGTTATGCTGCCACATAACGTCTTTACCTCATAATCATATAGCCATCACGGCACATTTTTGGCAGTTTCCTTTAATCATAATGGAACATAATATTTTTTACGGAATATGGAGCATCATGTCACAATTTTATACCAGTAGTCAATAGTCACATTAGGCAATATCGCCTGACACTTACCTTTGCGTGCCTTAAATATTACCAAACAGCAGCGAAGTATCTCACTTCTTAAGCGCACCTAAATCAATTACAACCAATCATTTACAGTGGCTATTTACAGCAGAAACAGTGAGCATACAGCAGTGTCTTACAGTGGAAAACAGTGAGCATACAGCAGTGTTTTACAGCAGAAAAACAGTGAGCATACAGCAGTGTTTTTACAGCAGAAAACAGTGACGTTTGTGCTTAAAACAGTGAGCAGAAACAGTGAGTTGTTCTTTTTAAAACAGTGAACAGAAAACAGTGGTATTTTCCTTAAAAACAGTGGACAGAAACAGTGGCGTTTTACAACAGGAAAACAGTGAACATACAGCAGAAACAGTGACCATTTTGAAACAGAAACAGTGGCTCTTTGGACATCAACAGTGGCAGAAGCAGTGACATCAAACAGTGGCATAATTAGGGGTACTTGAACACCAATACAGTGGCATAAAGAGTGGTGTTTGGACATCAAAATGGTGATCATTTTATGCAGAAACAGTGGCTCATTAAGTACTAAAACAGTGGGTGTTTTTGGTGCAAAACAGTGACATATGTGGCATTAAAACAGTGAGCATTTTGTGCAGAAACAGTGGCATATAATGGACTAAAACAGTGGCATATAATGGGCTAAAATAGTGGCATATATGTGCAGAAAGAGTGGCATATTATGGACTAAAACAGTGGCATATAATGGGCTAAAACAGTGGCATATATGTGCAGAAACAGTGGCATATTATGGACTAAAACAGTGAGTATTTTATGCAGAAACAGTGGCATGTGGAGCACTAAAACAGTGGCATAAGTGTGCAGAAACAGTGGCATCAAAATGGTGATTTTGAGGAACCGAAACAGTGAGCATTTTATCTTCAAAACAGTGGCACATTCATAGGGAAACAGTGGCATATTCATACAAAAACAGTGACATATATATTCCTCAAAACAGTGGGCATTAACTTAAGCATGATCATGAGACTTCCATTCCATAACTTAAGCATACAAATCATCAAGAAATAGCTCCACCATTCTACTTTTACCATGCTCATTCTTGAGTCCAAAACCACACATAATCAAGGAGACATTCAAGCACACATATGATTACACACCATGAAAGAGGTCTAAGTTCAAGGCTTACCTCTTGTAGCACACACTTCTTGCTCACACACCACACCCTTTCTAGCTCTACTTCACAACAAGTCCCCACTTCCTAGGATGTTCTATGCGCAAATATGGTGAGGAGGAACAACTTGGACAGCTTCAAGGTTGAGGACAAGGCTGGACAGTGAGGGAAGGAGAAGAAGAAGAGCTTGCACTTGCTTGGTGTAGGTCACGGTTTTGGAGAGGTGAGGGAAGGTGAGTTAGCAAAGTCTTCTTGCTCCAAGGATGCTTGTAGGTTCAGCTAGAGTGTGAGGGAGAGGGGGAGGAGCTTGGCTGAATGAAAATGAGGACAGCCCCCTCTCTTGTGCGCATACTTAAAGGAGGTGAGGAGGGGTTGCAATGATGCAACACTAAGGCAGAAATCTGGTTGCTTGAAGCAGTGGGACTGCATTCTTGGGCTGAACAAGTAAATGTTTGCTTCTAAGTTACTCTATGCACATGCAAGGAGGTGAGGAAGATATGTTCAGATCTGAATGAGTGTTATAAGTCAGAATTTTTCACACAAATGACAAAGCTATGCGCATAGGGTGGAGTGGAGGAGGTGCATCATGAGCACATGTAAGAGGTTTACTAAGTCAACAAGCATGACAACTATGTGGCAGCCAAAAATCTGAATTTATGCAGTCTATGTGCGCATGGGATGAGAGGTTGCAGCCCCAAAAATCTTCTTTGATTGCATGTGGAAGCAAGGGGCAGGTTTGGCTCATGATGGACTGCCAAAAGCATGCAAAAATCTGCACATGGCAGCCTCATGATGGAAGGTGTAAGGTGGTTCTCCAAGTCAACAAGTTAGGCAGTTTTGTGACATAGAAAAATCTGATTCAAGCTCTCTACATGTGCGCCTAAATGAGGGAGAATGCAGCCCAAAATCATGCTACATTGTAAATATGTCTTCCATGCAATGAAGTTGAAATCAAGTGTGCATAAGCAAAGTGAGGTGGCGGTCAAACAAGAGGGAAATTGGCAGATTTTTTTCTAAGTATTAATCACCCTCTTGTGCGCATGAATGAGTGAGAGAATACATCAAGTCAAGTGAAGGTTTCTTGGTACACAAACAACCTTGTTGGACAAGGCTTAGGGAATTATGTGTGGGTTTAACTTTGGGCTGAACTTGATGGATCCAATAAGACAAGTCTAAAGGTGGCAAGTCCACACACACTAGCCCACTTCCAAAGTCGAATGAACACTAAGGTCTATAACACACAATCAAATTACTCATAAGATTAAATTCACATGTCTACATATGTATCCTCCTATGATTTAATTTAATTAATTACCTTAGTCTTATCCAAGGATAAAGGTCAAACAATTCGCAAGCCATCACACATAAACCATACATCCAAATTCTACACATGTACCTATAACATATAGTACTTATGTATTTTACTAATTATGCGGGATGTTACACTCTCCCCACCAAATAGGAATTTTGTCCGCAAAATAAACTTACTTAAGAGCTAAACAGTTCAGGATAGCGTTTCTGAATGTCGTCCTCGCGCTCCCAAGTGGTTTCAGCTTCCGATCTGTTGTTCCACAATACTTTCACCAAAGGAATCTCTTTAGAACGGAGTCGCTTGACGGATCTTTCAAGAATTTGGAACGGTTGCACTTGTTAAGTCAAATTTTCCTTTAGTTCCACTTCTTCCGGCTGTAACACGTGAGATGGATCAGAGAGATACCTCCGTAGCTGCGACACATGAAATACATTGTGAATTCCTGACAGATTGGGTGGTAAGGCCAACCGGTAAGCAGACTCTCCAATCCGGTCCATAATCAGATACGGTCCTAAGTACCGAGGACTTAACTTCTTAACTCCCATTCTCCTTCCGAGTCCCGATGTAGGTGTGATTCTCAAAAATACATGGTCTCCGACTTCGAAAGATAGAGGCTTATGACGCTTGTCGTAATAACTCTTCTGTCTGGCCTGAGCCCGCTGCATATTCTCCCGAATCTTCTTTACTTGTTCGGATGTTTCTTGAATTAGATCAGGTCCTAACATACTTCGCTCACCTACTTCATTCCAACATAAAGGGGATCTACATTTTCTCCCATACAAAGCTTCATACGGTGCCATCTGAATACTGGAGTGGTAACTATTGTTGTAAGCGAATTCAATCAAAGACAGATAATTATCCCAGCTGCCTCCTAACTCCAAAACACATGCTCGCAACATGTCCTCTAAAGCTTGAATGGTGCGTTCTGTCTGACCATCGGTCTGCGGGTGGTAAGCAGTACTTAACCTCAAGTGGGTCCCTAATGCTCTTTGAAAAGATTCCCAGAACTTAGAGGTAAACTTGGGATCACGATCGCTGACAATACTCGTAGGAACTCCATGCAGCTTCACAATCTCCTGCAGATAAATTCTAGCAAGCCTCTCTGTATCATATGTGGTTCTAACACGCAAGAAATGAGCTGACTTCGTTAAACGATCAACAATCACCCAGATAGAATCATATCCTTCTCGCGTCCGAGGAAGTCCAACTACAAAATCCATCGCAATACTGTCCCACTTCCATTCGGGAATCTCCAAAGGTTGAAGGAGTCCCGACGGTTTCTGATGTTCGTACTTCACCTTCTGACAAGTTAAGCATCGAGATACATACCCAGCAACATCACGCTTCATACCCGGCCACCAAAACGAGATCTTCAAATCATGGTACATCTTCGTGGATCCAGGATGAACTGCGTACTTACCCTTGTGAGCCTCCTGTAAAACTTCTTGCTTCAACACTTCATTCGGCACGACCAGCCGTCCTTGAAATCTCCAAACATCATTCTCATCCTTTACGACATCTTGGTTGCCAACCAAATCACGGACTAACTCTTCATCTTTCTGAGCCTCCTTAATTCTACTGATCAATTCATTCTCCACCTGTATATTTCCCAATCTTATGCTATTCCCTCTCTCGTCTACTGATAAGTTCAAGTCTCGAAAGGCCTCAAACAATTTCAGCTCTTCCATCATCAGAGTTGCAGTGTGCAGTGTCTTCCTACTCAGGGCGTCAGCTACCACGTTTGCCTTTCCTGGGTGGTATTTATGTTCAAAATCATAGTCCTTCAGAAATTCCATCCACCGTCGTTGCCGCATATTCAACTCCTTCTGATCGAATAAGTACTTCAAACTCTTATGATCGCTGAACACGTCAAACTGCGAACCATACAAGTGGTGCCTCCAGATCTTAAGGGCGAACACTATCGCTGCTAACTCCAAATCGTGCGTAGGATTATTCTCTTCGTGAGGCTTTAGTTGTCGAGATGCATAAGCTACCGCCATACGATCCTGCATCAACACGCATCCAAGTCCTTTCAGCGACGCATCGCAGTATACTTCGAACTTTCGGGTAGGATCCGGAATCGTGAGTACGGGAGCACTTGTCAATCTGCTCTTTAGTTCCAAGAAACATTCTTCACAAGCTTCAGTCCACTCAAAAGGCTTGTCCTTCCGAGTGAGACGGGTGAGGGGTTGCACTATCTGAGAGAAATTCTGGATGAACCTTCGATAGTATCCAGCAAGACCTAAGAAACTTCTTACTTCGGTGACAGTCTTGGGTCGTTCCCAATTCATGACAGCTTCAACTTTGCTGGGGTCCACCGCGATACCTTCTGATGAAATGACATGGCCCAGAAACTGGACCTCTTTAAGCCAAAACTCGCACTTCGACCATTTCGCGTACAACTGCTTCTCCTTCAAGATTTGCAAGACAATCCTCAGATGTTCCGCGTGCAGCTCTTCATTAGCTGAGTAAATCAGGATGTCGTCGATAAACACAATAACAAACTGATCAAAAGGGGCGGAAAATGCGGTTCATGTAGTCCATGAATACCGCTGGAGCATTCGTAAGTCCGAATGGGATCACCTGATATTCGTAGTGCCCATAACGAGTCCTAAAGGCTGTTTTCGGAATATCCTCCGGTTTGACCCGGATCTGATGGTATCCCGATCGTAAATCTATCTTGGAGAAAACTCTGGCTCCTCTCAGCTGGTCCATCAAATCGTCGATCCTCGGTAGCGGATACTTATTCTTCACCGTTACTTTGTTCAGTTGGCGGTAATCTACACACAGACGTAAACTTCCGTCCTTCTTCTTAATCAAGATGGCTGGAGCACCCCATGGGGAAGTACTCGGTCTGATAAATTCCTTGGCCAAAAGCTCTTCTATCTGCTTCTTCAACTCGCGAAGTTCCAACGGCGCCATACGATACGGGGCAATGGAGATTGGTCCAACTCCAGGAACGAGTTCGATAGAAAATTCTATTTCCCTATGAGGAAGCAATCGAGGTATTTCATCCGGGAATACCTCCTCGAATTCTCTAACTACCGGTACATTCTGAATTTGATTGTCAACCGAGGTTTCAGCCTCGATCGACAAGAGATACCCTGCTGCTCCCTTGCGGAGCTCTTTTCTAACTTGCAATAAAGAAATGAGAGAGAAAGGTTGAAAATTACCATCTTTCGCAGGAACAACGACTTTCCCCGCTCGACAGTCCAAAGTTATCCCGTTTTCCGTCAACCAGTCCATACCGATAATCACATCGAAGTTGAATACCGGCAGGACCACCAAGTTAACTGTATACGTGTTCCCTTCATACTGCAAGGTAACACCTCTGCAGATCTCTGAGGCTGTGCACGATCCTCCAGTAGGTGTGCTGATGTGTAACTCATAAGGTAACGAGGTTGGGGTGATGCCTATTCTCAAAGCAGTATGCTTTGCCATAAAAGAGCCAGACGCTCCAGAATCAAAGATAACAGAAATTGGGTGACCATTTAAAATGACATTACCTTTGATCAAGTTGGGAAACTTCTGCGCTTCATTTGCATCCAGTGTGAACACCCGTGCTTGCGTAGGCTGTTGATCAGCGTTCTGGGGGCATTTGTAAGCAAAATGTCCTTGCTGGCCACATCTGAAACATGCATTGTTGTTCTTGCGACAAACTCCCAAGTGGTTCTTTCCACATGTAGCACAAACAGTCGCGCCCTGTCGTCCAGTCGACGATTGACCCACAGTATAGTTTCTTTTAAAATTTCCAGGCCGCGCCTGCAACTGCGTACCTCTGCCTCGACCCCTACCAGGTGCCGTCCTGAAGAATCTGCCTGCTCGGTTTCCTCCGTGGAATTGTGTTGGTGGCTTGTTCAAGTTCTTGGCCTCATTAATGATTCCTTCTGCCTGACGACTCTGGTTGATGAGTTCTGGAAGTGTTCGATTAGCCGTCGTCAAAATGAGTTTACGGATTTCCGGATGTAGTCCACTTTCGAACTTCTCCACCTGCCATTCTTCATCATAAATGTTCCGGTCAAAGTTGGCGTACTCGATCAGCTGCCCAAATTTTGCAATGTACTCATTAACCGTCATGTTATCCTGCCTGAGTGACAGCAGTTCAGTGTGCTTCATTCTTCTCATTGCCTTAGGAAAATACTTATCCAAAAATACTTGTCTGAATACGGCCCACGTCAGTTCAACGTCCTGAGCTCTCAGCAGAGCCCTCGCACCAGTCCACCATGTTAAAGCTTCTCCCATCAGCTGGTACGACGCGTAATCAGTCTTCTGCGCTTCCGGGCATGCCATGCGTTCGAAAATATGCTCGATCATCTGCAACCACTTCGCTGCAGCCTCGGGGTTGTCTTCACCCTCAAAGGTAGGTGGTTGGAAGTTGCGGAAGTCTTTCAACCTCCGACGGGCAATTTCTTCTGCATTTTCATGCAGTGGGGGTTGGTTCTGATTCTGTTGCCTATGGTCGCGCCATTCTTGGCTCATATTCTGAATAAACGTTGCCAGTCCCCCAATAGTAGTGATAAGATCCTCTTCCGCATCGCCAGACCTTCCCCGAGTTGAACCGCGACCACCTGCCATGATTCTGCACTCACAATATCAGGAAATAAGTTGATCAGGCTCACCGCAAGTTATTCATGGCAGCAGTCCCAAATAGGTACTCGGGTTCAATGCGGACAAGTTAACTATGCATCCGTGTCTTATCACAGAACGGTCCTAACAATCTAACTACACTAGCTAATACATACTTAAACTATAGCACATTTAGACAGTCAATCAGCAGATAAACACAAACAACAATCAATTCAATCAAACACAAGCAAATCCATGGACCAAACTGCTCTGATACCAATTAGTGTAACGCCCTCCCTTGTATGCATCCAAGAGAGTCGTTTGCTAAGCGGAATTAGAGTCGTTAACGTCACATGAGCTAACAAAGAATCTCAATGCAGTATACTAATCCGTAAGGCATTTCAATTGTTCTTATAACTTCTGTTTGGACGATAAAAAAATATTTCAAGTGATTTAGAAAGAGCACGTTTGGGGCTTCGCGTGCATATAAAATAATAGTAAATCCGAGTTCGTTTGCTCATAAAAACACCACCCGTAAGGTGCACTGTAAAAATTTCAGCACATAAGTCTTTCAAAAATTCCTTTCACAAACGTTTTCCAAAATAGCCACTGTTCATAACAGTTCAAGATAAAATAGAGATGATAGAGTGTACAGTCATCCAAGAGTACCAAAACATTAATCATTACAGTCATCCAAACAATCAAAACAGCAACAGTGATAATCCATGCAACAGCAAGCAACAGCAAAACATCACTCCTTCAAATGCTTTTACGTCCTCCTGCCATTTTGGAAAAATAGCAGCCCCGAAGGGGTGAGAATAATCCCAGTAGTGTGGCAACAAAACCAGTATTATAACATTATTAACTAGGCACAAAATCATAAACAGTCACTTCAACATATCCTTGTTCCTTTTCCTTTTTCCTTTTCATCATATTCATATATTGCGTATATAACGCCTTTCCTTTGCGCTTTTAGCACCGTCGTGCGCGCACTTCACAGTGGAATCAAATATCCCTTGGCACCTGAGCTCCATGTGGATTCCAACTGTGGGCCTATGCGGACTGATGCCAAGTGTCCCCTACCCCGGTACCTTGGGGATGCCTATATGATGCTTGCTCAAACACATGGTCCTGTACATAACTATTCTAAAACAAGGCCTATATGATCTTGATACATGCATGTCATGCTATGCTTTCACACACAAAGCGTAAAAATGCGGTATGATGTAAGGTGCATGCTTATATACCTTTCATATAGCCATCACGGCACATATACTTTTCATATGCGTTATGCTGCCACATAACGTCTTTACCTCATAATCATATAGCCATCACGGCACATTTTTGGCAGTTTCCTTTAATCATAATGGAACATAATATTTTTTACGGAATATGGAGCATCATGTCACAATTTTATACCAGTAGTCAATAGTCACATTAGGCAATATCGCCTGACACTTACCTTTGCGTGCCTTAAATATTACCAAACAGCAGCGAAGTATCTCACTTCGTAAGCGCACCTAAATCAATTACAACCAATCATTTATAGTGGCTATTTACAGCAGAAACAGTGAGCATACAACAGTGTCTTACAGTGGAAAACAGTGAGCATACAGCAGTGTTTTACAGCACAAAAACAGTGAGCATACAGCAGTGTTTTTACAGCAAAAAACAGTGACGTTTGTGCTTAAAACAGTGAGCAGAAACGGTGAGTTGTTCTTTTTAAAACAGTGAACAGAAAACAGTGGTATTTTCCTTAAAAACAGTGGACAGAAACAGTGGCATTTTACAGCAGGAAAACAGTGAACATACAGCAGAAACAGTGACCATTTTGAAACAGAAACAGTGGCTCTTTGGACATCAACAGTGGCAGAAGCAGTGACATCAAACAGTGGCATAATTAGGGGTACTTGAACACCAATACAGTGGCATAAAGAGTGGTGTTTGGACATCAAAATGGTGATCATTTTATGCAGAAACAGTGGCTCATTAAGTACTAAAACAGTGGGTGTTTTTGGTGCAAAACAGTGACATATGTGGCATTAAAATAGTGAGCATTTTATGCAGATACAGTGGCATATAATGGACTAAAACAGTGGCATATAATGGGCTAAAACAGTGGCATATATGTGCAGAAACAGTGGCATATTATGGACTAAAACAGTGGCATATAATGGGCTAAAATAGTGGCATATATGTGCAGAAACAGTGGCATATTATGGACTAAAACAGTGAGTATTTTATGCAGAAACAGTGGCATGTGGAGCACTAAAACAGTGGCATAAGTGTGCAGAAACAGTGGCATCAAAATGGTGATTTTGAGGAACCGAAACAGTGAGCATTTTATCTTCAAAACAGTGGCACATTCATAGGGAAACAGTGGCATATTCATACAAAAACAGTGACATATATATTCCTCAAAACAGTGGGCATTAACTTAAGCATGATCATGAGACTTCCATTCCATAACTTAAGCATACAAATCATCAAGAAATAGCTCCACCATTCTACTTTTACCATGCTCATTCTTGAGTCCAAAACCACACATAATCAAGGAGACATTCAAGCACACATATGATTACACACCATGAAAGAGGTCTAAGTTCAAGGCTTACCTCTTGTAGCACACACTTCTTGCTCACACACCACACCCTTTCTAGCTCTACTTCACAACAAGTCCCCACTTCCTAGGATGTTCTATGCGCAAATATGGTGAGGAGGAACAACTTGGACAGCTTCAAGGTTGAGGACAGGGCTGGACAGTGAGGGAAGGAGAAGAAGAAGAGCTTGCACTTGCTTGGTGTAGGTCACGGTTTTGGAGAGGTGAGGGAAGGTGAGTTAGCAAAGTCTTCTTGCTCCAAGGATGCTTGTAGGTTCAGCTAGAGTGTGAGGGAGAGGGGGAGGAGCTTGGCTAAATGAAAATGAGGACAGCCCCCTCTCTTGTGCGCATACTTAAAGGAGGTGAGGAGGGGTTGCAATGATGCAACACTAAGGCAGAAATCTGGTTGCTTGAAGCAGTGGGACTGCATACTTGGGCTGAACAAGTAAATGTTTGCTTCTAAGTTACTCTATGCACATGCAAGGAGGTGAGGAAGATATGTTCAGATCTGAATGAGTGTTATAAGTCAGAATTTTTCACACAAATGACAAAGCTATGCGCATAGGGTGGAGTGGAGGAGGTGCATCATGAGCACATGTAAGAGGTTTACTAAGTCAACAAGCATGACAACTATGTGGCAGCCAAAAATCTGAATTTATGCAGTCTATGTGCGCATGGGATGAGAGGTTGCAGCCCCAAAAATCTTCTTTGATTGCATGTGGAAGCAAGGGGCAGGTTTGGCTCATGATGGACTGCCAAAAGCATGCAAAAATCTGCACATGGCAGCCTCATGATGGAAGGTGTAAGGTGGTTCTCCAAGTCAACAAGTTAGGCAGTTTTGTGACATAGAAAAATCTGATTCAAGCTCTCTACATGTGCGCCTAAATGAGGGAGAATGCAGCCCAAAATCATGCTACATTGTACATGTGTCTTCCATGCAATGAAGTTGAAATCAAGTGTGCATAAGCAAAGTGAGGTGGCGGTCAAACAAGAGGGAAATTGGCAGATTTTTTTCTAAGTATTAATCACCCTCTTGTGCGCATGAATGAGTGAGAGAATACATCAAGTCAAGTGAAGGTTTCTTGGTACACAAACAACCTTGTTGGACAAGGCTTAGGGAATTATGTGTGGGTTTAACTTTGGGCTGAACTTGATGGATCCAATAAGACAATTCTAAAGGTGGCAAGTCCACACACACTAGCCCACTTCCAAAGTCCAATGAACACTAAGGTCTATAACACACAATCAAATTACTCATAAGATTAAATTCACATGTCTACATATGTATCCTCCTATGATTTAATTTAATTAATTACCTTAGTCTTATCCAAGGATAAAGGTCAAACAATTCGCAAGCCATCACACATAAACCATACATCCGAATTCTACACATGTACCTATAACATATAGTACTTATGTATTTTACTAATTATGCGGGATGTTACACAAATATTTGAATTTCGAATTTTGAATTTGAAATTTGAAATTTGAAATTTGAATTTTGAAATTGAAATTTGAAATTTGAAATTTGAATTTTGAAATTTGAATTTGGATTGGAATTTTGAAATTCGAATTTTGAATTTGAAATTTGAAATTTTGAATTTTGAATTTTGAATTTGAATGTTTGAACATTTGAATTCAAGTGTTTGAATTCGAATTTGAATTGGTTTTGAAAAGTTGTTTCATAACAAAAGGATAAGACAGGATCTTATTGGAGCATATTCCTTGGATCAAGAAGCATCTTTGGAGGCACTTCCTTGGCTGTTTGGTGCGCAAGTTTTAGGTGATAAGAATGTCATCTTATCACTTAAAACAAACCTCCATTCAGATTTGGTGGTTGAGGGAATCAGTGGGTGAGTTGATTCAAATTTTGAATGCAACTACTCAATATATTTGGACCCCTTCTAGGGCTGAATTATGCGCATGAGAAGTATGTACTGTATGATAGTTTATGAATTTAAGTTTAAATTATTTTGAACTTAATTTCATGTGGATAAGATTGGAGGTTGTTGGCAAAGTTAGTTTTGCAACAGCTCCACCTTATCTCACTGTTCTATGCGCAAATTTCAAAGGGATTTGAAAGTTTGTTTTTCATTTTGAATGATTTAATTCCCTCCTCCTCTCCAAGTGTGCGCATATATATGACTTGTTCCTCACCTTAGGGTTTTGTGAAAAACCTAGCCAACTCTCCTTCATCTATGCACCATTCTGTAGGGTAGCTCACTACACCTTTCCAAACAGAATACCTAGCCTCCACCTTCACCACTTGTGCGCATAGCAAGCCTCACTGTGGTGTTCATCTGGTGGCTTTCAAGAAAGGGTTCTTGCATCATTGACGAACGGTGGTGTGGATCACCATTAGAGGGTTTGAACCCTTCAAGCCTGACATCTGATCCCCCTGACTGATCAGGCCAAAAACAAGGTAACATCATGCTGTCTTAAAGCATGAACCTATGTGTGCATGTATGTTCCGCAGTAAAATTTTTGTTTTACACCTTACATGCATCGGCCTTCAAAGGCCAGTTTACTTTCATATATGTTGTCCTGAAGAAGGATGGGCAGCTCCACTTTTCCCTTGGTCATGATTGTAGAAATCAAAACAGCCCTCATCAAATTTACCTCCGCTTGATTGGAGGAAGGCATAATGTTGGAAACTATGAAGTGGAACCACACCCTGGCTTCTCCATTTAGTCGCCTCAACCACAGCAATTTGGGATTGACCCTATCCTTGGTCATTTCCCATTTTACACCAGGTTTTGCCACAGTTTGCAAAATGGGTTCAGCTGCTCCCAACTTGGTCCAATTCTCAAAAGCAGGATCCTTCCTCCTTGGTGGGATGTCAATTTTATTCCAATTTCTGCGGAAGTCACAAGTTAGAGCCTGGGTGGTATCACAGTTCTTAATCTTGAGAAGCTTTTGAATGGTGTAGGCATCATATTTAACTTGCTTGCCTCTCACCCAGCTCACAAAAGTTCTTTGTCCTCCTTCATCACCATTATACACATTGGCATAAAATTCCCGTGCTATGGCCGGGCTGCTGTTTACCAGAATTTCACCAAAGGTGACCCATTCCCTTCTCCTCAACTGAGATTGGAATTTTGGATATTCATCAGTGTCCAGGATGAATTGTCTTTCCCGAACAAAGGGTCTACTGGAAGTCTTCTTGGTGAATCTGTCCTAATGTTCAGCACTCCTCCAAAAATGTTCATAAAAAATAGGAGGAGGTGGTGGAGGTGCTAAAGCCTTAGACCCCCTAGACCTCTTTTTGCTGGTTTTCTTAGGTGGAGAGGTAGACATAATCTGTTCATCAAAGAAACAAATTAGTAATGCAATGAACAGTATGGGATCCAATTCCCAAATTTAGATGGATAACATGATTCAAATTGATCCCTCATTAAACCAGTAACAACCCCCTTTAATTCCCAAGATCAAATAAAAATCATGTATGCAAAAATCATGTATGCAGCAGGGGTTGGGTGCTAAAACGGTCACTGGGAACGTTTTAGCAGCCTGGCCATAATCTGGTTTTACCCTGTCTGAGCGCTAAAACGTTGAGAACCAGCATTTTAGCGCCCTGACTATTCTGAGTCAGGCATTTCAGCAAACACCTTGTGTGTGTGCGCAAAGGTGTAACATTGTAGTGCATTAGAATTGAACTTCAACCCAGAAATAACATGATATACAGCCCCCAACAACATACACAACAAGAATTCAAAAGCAACATATGGAATCATGATGAAAAGGAAAGAAAGAAGAAAAAAATAAAACCCTAAACTACCTATGCTTGATTCATGAAAACTCCAAAATGATTCACCAACAACCAGAATAGAAGATGATTCATACCTTGTCCTTGATCAAGTGAATGCAATCTGGGAGTGAAAAATCAAGAGAAGGTGCAGAGAGTATGTTGGAAGATGTTAAGTGTGAAAAATGAAAATGAAGGGGAAGTGAGGGAAAGGCCCGTATATTTCAAACTTAGTGACTCGGCGCTAAAACGCTGAGAACCAACTGTTTTACGCCCAGGACCAGATAAATGGACACACGTGGTGTTCAATTGCGCGCTAAAATGGTCATGATGAGCATTTCAGCGCGCTGAGTCAGAGTGCTCGCATTTGATGTATTAGTAGAGCGCTAAAACGGTCAGTGTGAACGTTTTAGCGCTCTAGGCCAGAGAGTTCTTATTTAGTACTCTTATAGAGCACTAAAGCGCTCAGTTTCTACGCTTTAGCGTGTATGGCCAGAGAGTTTGCACTTAATGCAATTCTCAGAACGCTAAAATGGTCAGTATGAACGTTTTAGCGCCCAGCACTTGTCAGAATTTTTTTCTAAAAAGTTTTTCAACACTCATCCCTCTTCTTCTCTTTGAACATAATCTTAACATCAAAATCACATACCTAGTACAATGGGTTGCCTCCCACTCAGCACGTGTTTAACGTCGCGAGCCTGACGGGTATAATCTAACTTACCTCCAACAAGGCAACTAAAATCAGTTGCCTGTCCACATCAGATCCAATATAAATTTTCAACCTCTGACCATTAACAGTGAAACTTCGGTCAGAGTCCTGAGAACATATTTCCACCGCTCCATAAGGCTTCATGCTCTTAACTACAAACGGTCCAGACCAACAGGACTTCAACTTGCCTGGAAACAACTTCAACCTTGAGTTGAATAACAACACCCGATCCCCCACTTTGAAGTCCCTAGGTGTGATCTTCCTATCATGCCACAATTTAGTCTTCTTCTTGTAAAGGTTGGCACTTTCATATGCTTGCTGACGGAATTCATCTAATTCATCCAATTGCAGCAACCTTTTTTCACCTGCTGCCTTGGAATCAAAATTTAAAAACCTGACAGCCCACAGTGCTCTATGCTCCAACCCAACAGGCAAATGACATGCTTCCCCAAACAACAATTGAAATGGAGACATTCCAATTGGAGTCTTGAATGCTGTCCTGTAAGCCCACAAGGTGTCATCAAGTTTCTTAGACCATTGAGTCCTAGCATTCCCAACAGTTTTTTCCAATATTCTTTTCAATTCCCTGTTGGAAATCTCAACTTGACCACAAGTCTGCGGGTGGTATGGAGTGCTTATCTTGTGTCTGACTCCATAATTTGCAAGAGCATATTCAACCCACCTATTATCAAAATGAGTGCCCCCATCACTGATGATGGCTCTTGGAATTCTAAATCTGGCAAAGATGTTCTTTCTCAAGGCAATCACTACCCTAGAATCATTTGTTGGAGTGGCTATGGCTTTAACCCATTTAGAAACATAGTCAACTGCCACCAGGATATACTTGTTAGAGTAGGATGAAGGGAAGGGTCCCATAAAATCCATACCCCAGACATCAAAAACCTCCACCTCCAGAATGTTATTTAATGGCATTTCATGTCTTCTGGAGATGTTCCCAGTTCTTTGGCAATTGTCACATGCCTCCACATATTTTCGGGCATCCTTGTACAATGTGGGCCAGTAAAAACCACTCATCAGAACCTTGGTTGCTGTTCTTTCCCCTGCAAAGTGACCACCATAGGCTGAACCATGGCAGTGCCATAAAACACTCTTCTTCTCCTCTTCTGGAATACATCTTCTTATTACTCCATCAGAACATCTATAAAAGAGATGTGGTTCATCCCAGACGTATCTCTTCACATCATGCAGAAATTTTTTCCTCTGCTGTTAAGTAAAATCCTTTGGCATGGCTCCAGCAGCTCTGTAGTTAGCAAAATCAGCAAATCATGGTGGGGTGTCAATAGACAAAACTTGATTATACACCAACTGGGTAACAATACTTATGGCCAGTATTTGTTCATCAGGAAACTCTTCTCTGATCACTACTTCTGGACCCTCCTGTAAATCTGTCTCTGTGATCCTTGATAAATGACCAGGTACCAAGTTCTTAACTCCTTTCTTGTCCTTAATCTCTACTTCAAACTCTTGCAGAAGTAACATCCACCGGAGCAACCTGGGTTTAGCATCCTATTTGGCTAACAAATACTTCAATGCTGCATGATCAGTATAAACAATAACCTTGGACCCTAGCAGATATGACCTGAATTTATCAAATGCATATACTATTGCCAATAACTCTTTTTCTGTAGTTGCATAATTCTTTTGTGCTTCATTCAGAATTTGACTGGCATAGTATATAACATGCAATAATTTATCCTTCCTTTGACCTAGCACTACTTCCACATCTAAATCACTAGCATCACACATAAGTTCAAAAGGTAATGAAAAATCAGGTGCCATGATTATGGGTGCAGTAATCAACTTGTCTTTCAACACATTAAATGCATGCAAGCAATCATCAGTAAACATAAATTCTTGATCTTTTCCTAACAACTTGCACAATGGTAGGGGGTAGTTTCTCAATAACGAAAATTTTGGCTTTGTCTACTTCAATGCCTCTGTTGGACACTTTGTGTCCCAAAACAATACCCTCTGTCACCATGAAGTGACATTTCTCTCAATTAAGCACAAGATTACAATCTTGGCATCTTTTCAAAACACTATCCAAGTTTTCTAAGCATGCATCAAAAGTAGGACCAAAAACAGAGAAATCATCCATGAAAACCTCAATACATCTTTCTACCATGTCAGAGAATATGGAAAGCATGCACCGTTGAAAAGTTGCAGGTGCATTGCATAGACCAAAAGGCATTCTCCAGTATGCAAAGATTCCATAGGGGCAAGTAAATGCAGTCTTCTCCTGATCTTCTGGAGCCACAGCTATCTGATTATAACCTGAGTATCCGTCCAAGAAACAGTAGAAAGCATCTCCTGCTAATCTCTCCAACATCTGGTCCAAAAATGGAATAGGGAAATGATCCTTTCTAGTTGCTTTGTTAAGTCTCCGGTAGTCTACACACATCCTCCAGCCAGTCACTATTCTTGTGGGAATCAGTTCATTATTTTCATTTCTGACCACAGTCATCCCTCCTTTCTTGGGTACTATTTGAACTGGACTCACCCAAGCACTATCTGAAATAGGGTAAATCATTCCAGCATCAAGTAACTTCACCACCTCTTTCCTCACTACTTCTTTCAGAGTGGGGTTAAGTCTCCTCTGTGGTTGCCTTACTGGTTTGACTTCTTCCTCCATCAGTATCTTGTGAGTAAAGAATGAAGGGTTGATACCCTTAAGATCAGAGAATGACCAGCCCATGGCTGTCTTGTTATTCTTAAGTACCTCCACCAACTTCATTTCCTCCCTTTCAGATAAGAATGCATTAAAAATAGCTGGGTAGGTTTGATCATCCCCAAGGAACACATATTTCAAACTTGAAGGCAGTTCTTTTAACTCTACCTTAGGTGCTCCCTTAGGAATATCATCCACCTTCTGTTCAAGCTCCTCAACTACCGATTCTTCTTGAAAATATTCCCCACTGTTCTCTTATTTACATTAGTCTTCCTCCAGTAACAGGTTCTCTTCTCCCGTTACTTCATCCATAACCTCCTGGATGATATCAATCCTGAAACAATCCTCAACATCAACAGGATGTTTAATTGCTTCAACCACATCAATTGTGACTGTCTCTTCATTCACCCTTAGCATAAGCTTCCCTTGTTCAACATCAACCAAGGATCTAGCAGTTGCTAAGAATGGCCTCCCTAGAAGTAGAGGACTTTCTGTATCTTCTGCTTCCATGTCTAAAATCACAAAGTCCACTAGAAATATGAACTTATCCACCTTAACCAACACATCTTCTACCACACCTTCTGGTCTCTTGATAGATCTATCTGCAAGGTGTAGAATAAGATTAGTCTCCTTCAATGAATTGATTCCCAAGGCTCTACATACAATCAATGGCATCAGATTTATGCTAGCCCCCAAATCACAAAGTGTTTTCCCTACTTCCACATCTCCAATAGCAATAGGAATGCTGAAACTTCCTGGATCTTTTAATTTTGGTGGAAGTTTCTTCTGGATAAAGGCACTACACTCTTCTGTTAAGGCTACTGTTTCACCATCCTTCAGTTTCCTCTTCTTTGATAGAATATCTTTCATGAACTTTGCATAGTGAGGCATGTTCTCCAAGGCTTCAACAAATGGAATGTTGATCTGCAACTTCTTAAAAATATCCAGAAATCTTGCATAATGCTGTTTCTGGATTTTTTGCTTCAACCTCTGGGGATAAGGAGGGGACAAGTTAATGGGCTGATCTTGCTTATCAGCCATTTTCTTCTTCTCCCACTTCATCATTTTCTTAGGTAAAGAATTATTTTCAACTACTACCTCATTTTTTTCCTTATCTTCCTTCACTGTTTCTTGTTCATCATCTTCTACTACATCCTCTACAATGACTTCTTCTTCATCCTTCTTGTCTTCCACTTTCTTTTGAATAGGTTAAAGCACAAGCCCACTTTTTGTAGTAATAGCTTTGCAGTGCTCCTTTGGATTCACCATTGTATCACCAGGAAACTTGCCCTGTGATCTTTCAGATATCTGCCTTGATATTTGACCAATCTGTCTCCAAATTCCTAATGGATGCTTCCTGTTGACCCTTGAATAAAATCTTGAGTAGTCTTTGATAACTGACCAAAAGCTTTCTCCCATGCTGAAGTATCTCCTAGTTGTGATGAATGTGGCGGAGGAGGAGGATTTAACTGAGGGTTGGAACTGTAACTAAACCCAGGGTGTTGATTCCTATTCTTCCATGGTGGCACATATAAATTTCGCCCTTGAGTGTTAGGGTTCCTCTGATCATACCATACTCCATTGACCTCAGCTTGTTCTGTAGATACCCCATAAATACAATCATCTGTTACATGACTTTTCCCACAGATTGCACACACACAATTGGTGTCCACTGAAGCAACCTTTTGATTGGATAGTTGCTTAGTGAGAGCATCCAATTGTTGCTGTTGTTCTTTCTGAGTTTGCATCAGTTGATCATTCTTGGCTAGCAAAGCATCATACCCATCCAACTTAATGATTCCTGTTCTTCTATCAGCCACTGGAGCATTGTCAAATTCCTGAGATGCTAAAGATTCAAATATATCAAGTGCCTCCTCAGGAGTCTTGGTCGTCAATGACCCACCAGCAGTGGCATTCACCAATGTCCTAGTGTTTGTAGTCATCCCCTGCAGAAAAATTGCTGCCTGATTCCACTCTTCAATTCCATGTTGAGGACATTTTCTCAATAGTGTCTTGAACCTTTCCCAGGCCACATAAATGGACTCTGACTTTTTCTGCTTGAAACCTGTGATCTCATCCTTCAACTTTGCCCTCTTGGATGCTGAAAAGAATCTGGCCAAAAACTTGGTCTGCAGATCATCCTAAGTAGTAATACTTCCTTGTGGCAATGACTGCAACCATCTTCTGGCATCATCCTTCAGTGAATGAGTAAATAACCTCAACAGAATGGCATCTCTTGTCACACCATTAATTTTCACAGTATCACTTAACAACAAGAAATTCTCAATATGCAGATATGGATCTTCTGCACTTGTTCCAGCAAACTGTTCTTTTTGCACCAAATGTACCAATGCAGGCTTCAGTTCGAAATTGTTTGGCTCCACGGTAGGTCTAACCACACTTCCAATGGGTGGAATGACAGCAGGAGTCATATAATCTCCCAATGTCCTTTGTAGTTGTTGCACATGATTTTCTACCATATTTTCTTCCTGTACTGTAGCACTTGATTCACCACTGTCCAATAATCGCTGCCTTCTTCTGGCTGCCCTTCGATTCCTTCTAAGTGTCCTTTCTAATTCTGGATTAAACAACAAAGAGTTTAGATCAAAAGTACCTTGCATACACCAGAATTACCAGAGCACAAAGATTCATAAAACAAAAATTAAAATGCTGAAAAGTAAAAGATTCAATCTCAACAACTGATGGTTTTCATCAATGTTGAACATCAATTCCCCGGCAACGGCGCCAAAAACTTGTTGTATAATTAGCAAGTGCACTAGTCATACAAGTAATAAAAATGATGAGTAAAGATCGTTCCCACGAGGAATTGTGTCAAGCACTGACTATCCAAATGTTATTGATTTGAATCAACCAAAGAGTTTTGAATTGCATGGTTTTCTTGTCACTAGAAATGTAGATTGCATAAAATGAAATAATTTCAAAATACAAAAATATGAATTTGAATTAAAAAGTAGTCAGATATCAATTTCCCTCAAGTATGAATTTATGAATGAATCAATTTCCATCATGAATTCTCTATCATGTGATGTTAATCAACCTTTTACTTATCATCAAGATGTAATGTCTTACTACCTTGATAGATACATTAGTCAGAAACCCCAATGTCTTGGTGATTCCTTTCATAATATAAGCATTAATCACTAAGGTCTTAAGATTACACTAATATCATAGCATCAATGTCTTGACTACTAAAATACTAATGATGAAATTGTCAACTATAGAACAATGTAAACATGTCTGTTCTACACTATTCCATTAACAAGAATAATTGATCAAGAAACCTTCATAAAAATCACATAATAGGTAAACATAATATCACATTAATCATTCATAAATACACACTTGAGTTCCATTGAATCAGACTACAAAGGACTCTACTCAGACATAATTGAAATGAATACAAGGGAAGAAGAAAGAACAAACTCCATTGTCATGGTAGTAGATCTTCAATCTCCAATTGTAATTTTCAATGAAACACTACTCCTAAGAATTTGGAAAATAAAGTAAAGAATTCAGATCTGAAGATCTGATACAGGAGAGGGAGAAATATGGTAGAGAGATGGGAGAGATATTTAAAATGTGAAGGCCTTTTGCCTTTTATAGTGTGACAATTTATGCTGAAAAATAATATGGGCGCTAAAACAGTTTGAATGGGCATTTTAGCGTCTAGGCTTGATGCGTGACCAACTGCTTTTAACTGCATTGGGCGCTAAAACGGTCTGAATGGGCATTTTAGCATCCATGGTTGATAACTTCTCAACTGCTTTTAACTGACTCCAACGCTTAAACACTTGATTTGAACGTTTTAGCATTGGAGACCAGAGACTTCTTCCACATCAAGGCGCTAAAATGCTCAGTGTGGGCATTTTAGCGCTGAGCTCCAAAGACTTCCACTCTTGATTTGCAGCAGCGCGCTAAAACGTTCTGTGTGGACGTTTTAGCGCTCACCACCAGTAACTTTCTCCTTCAATCTGTAGCAGCACGCTAAAATGGTCTGTTTGGCCGTTTTAGCGCTCAACACTTAGGCAATTTCACTTTTTCCAAAATCTTCTTCCTTCTTTTGATGCTTTTTGGGCTTCCTTTCCCTGCAAGACAGTGTAAATTTTCACAAAGTTTCAGAACTTGCACTTGAGGGATTTCTAAGATATTAACCTCCTTTTCATCCAATTATTCATACAAATTGATCCTAATTTGTGCTGAAAAACCTGATGAACTAGGAGTTTATCAACCAACAACGCCCTTGGGCACTTACAACCCATCACAGTCCAGTTACATGCATAATATTCATTATGTTTCAATCACCAAATCTCTATTTCATGCTCTTATTAAACATACAAATAATCAATTCATAAATTAGGCTTAGAGCCCTTTACATTACATTAACATTCTTCCAATACATCATAGGTGGCTATGGACAGATCCCATGCTCACACATAAGATACATATACATGAAGTGTAGTTATACATTTACAAATGCATGGCATTTTCAACATGCACAAGTTCATGGCCTCAATTCAAAACATAACATCCTATGCAAAATGTCTCCAACTGAATCCTCTAACATGCGATGCCTTCCATATGCACCTCATGCTCCACTCCTCTAGGCTCAACCTAACCTGAAATGATGTCCCCAAACGCGGGGTGAGATATACAAATATATCTCAGTAAACCAAGGGTACTAGAGGATCACTCCACCCCATGGCTCACTCAATGTGCAACATATAACAAAGTATGACATGCATGACATACAATATCACAACAACTGGGCACAATCCAATAACATTCACATCAGGATTATGTTCAAGGACCCCATCGTATAACTCCCGAAATCTTCCTGGTGCCTCTCCCATGGTTGAGACCACCCCATGGCAAAACCCAACTGGAACTCCTCATGAGCCCTATCCAGCGGAAATTCCACGTTTGGATAATCCTGGTACGGCTCCCAGAGTCGGCCCCACGGCAAAACCCGACTGGGATCCCCAGCGGAATTATCCAGACGAAGTCCAAACCAACACACATCTACTAGCTAGAGATCAAACAATCCACACACAACATACTCCAAGCATGTCACACAATCAAGCAATAATGCATGAACATACATATTCATACAATGTTCAACAACACAAATTCCAACCACAACCTTCCACTAGGCATGGTGGAGCACACAAGGGACTAAACCCAAGTTCCAAAGGTATACCTCAACTCTGAGCCAATGCTCCATACGTAAGCTCCAAGCTTAATCCGATTCCATAGCGTCCGTGAGAGGCAACCTATATGATCAACAACATGATCATCAAAACCATTTCCAAAATAACCATTTACTTTCAAAGTAATCATACATCTTACGTTCTTCCTTCCAATTCCACAACAACATACTAACCTACCTCCATTTAAACACTACTTCATATCATACAATCTCAACTACACAACTTTTACATCATTTTTCCTCCAAACCCTTTATGGTTCGAATTCTTCAAAGGATGGTACTACAAGGTTTTCAATTCAATTTTAACACTCATACTCATTATATAATCATATTACAACATCATACAACTACTCATCAATCCATTCCTTACACAATTCAATTTTCGCAAATCCTGGGCATCATGCAAAATCCTAAGTTATGAGCATTTTTAACCAATAATTTTTATTGCATTTCTAGCTCAAATACATCATTCTAAGACATAATCGTCTAATGCACATTTTCCATTTGAGCTCTCTAACTACACAAATCATCAAAATCCCCTTTAGGGTTCATAAAATTAAATCCATTAATCAAGCCATTGAAAGTTAATGAAACTTACACAAAAGGTTGGTATAGGGCTCCTCCATATCATACTAAACCATTGGAGCATCAAACCACTCAATGAATGCAAATCTAAGAAAAAGAGCCGCGACTTTTGGGAAGGATTTTCTCAAGATATAGTGGGTTTCATGACTTAATACTACTACCAATGTGTTTGGATGGTGTTTTACAACAAGTTTGGTGACAATTTTTGCTTGATTTGGTGCACTATTGGTGAAGTTACAAGAGGAGGAATTTTGAAGCTTTTTGGCCATGGAGGGGAAGAGAGCCGCGGAAGAGAAGAAGAGGGAGGAGAGAGAAAAGTGAGGAAAAAGGGTGAGTGTGACTCACTTATGCCACCGGCGGGTCCCACACGCGTTTTAACTTTGATCAATCACCTAATTCCGATCACAATTTCAAAATCCACATATTTGTCTGGTTCATGACATATTTTTGTTTCCTAAAAATACTCATAAAAATTCCACTCTTATCGGTAAAATTATACCGTAGTATTTTACACCGGAAAAATCACTATTCATCAAATTTTTCAGAACCTGCCTATTCACTCAATTTTTCGTCCTGAATCCACTTCCGGCATTATTTTTATCATTTGAGTTCTCCTACTCCATTTTTCATGCCTCGGTTTATGTTTTTGGCAAATTACCATTTTGTCCTTGGTACACATTTTGACCCCAATTTCAGGATTTTCACTAATCCTTCCCTTTTAACCCACATTATATCATATAAATTCACATTTGAATTTATGAGGTGTTATATACCCTACAGCTCCCCGAAGGAGTTCTTTCCTGACTTGTAATAAAGAAATAATAGAAAAGGGCTGAAAATTACCATCCTTTGAAGGAACAATGACCTTCCCTGCTTGACAGTCCAATGTTATCCCATTCTCCACCAACCAGTCCCTACCGATAATCACCTCAAAATTGAATACCGGTAGAACCACTAAATTCACTGTATAAGTGCTTCCTTCAAATTGCAAAATACAACCCCTGCAGATTTCTGAGGCCGTACAAGATCCTCCAGTATGAGTACTGATGTTTAACTGGTAGGGTAATGGAGCTGGGGTGATACCTATTCTCATAGTAGTATGCCTTGCAATAAAAGAACCCGACGCTCCAGAATCAAAAATAATAGAAAGAGGATAGTCGTTCAGAATTACATTACCTCGGATCAAATTTGGATATTTCCGAGCTTCATTCGCATCAAGGGTAAACACCCGAGCTTGAGTAGGAGGTCGATTAAGATTCTGGGGGCAGTCAGAAACAAAGTTTCCTGACTCTCCACACCTGTAGCATAAGTTGTTCCCATGTCAGCAGACTCCAGGATGATTCTTTCCACAAGTAGGACAAGCATTGGAACCCTGTTGTCTGGCAGATGTTTGACCAGGAGCATTATTTCTCTTGAAGTTTCCAGTCCGAGTTTGCAACTGCGGACCCTTGCCTTTATTCATTCCGATAATATTTCTGAAGAACCGGCCCACTTTGCTTCCTCCCTAGGATTGTATTGGCTGCTTAGATAGATTCTTTGCTTCATTGATAATTTATTCTGCTTGTCGACTCTGATTAATTAATTCAGGCATAGTGTGGTTAGCTGTAGTCAGCATGAGCTTCCGGATCTCCGGGAGTAATCCACTTTAATATTTTTCTACTTGCCACTCTTCGTCATAGATGTTTCGATCAAAGTTGGCATATTCCATCAGCTGCCCGAACTTAGCAATATATTCATTGAAAGTCATGTTGTCCTTCCTTAGTGAGAGCAGCTCAGTGTGTTTCATTCTACTCATCGCCTTTGGGAAATAGTTATCCAGAAAAACCCATCGGAACACCGCCCAGGTCAGTTCAACATTTTGAGCTCGCAGCAGAGCCATCGCACTGGTCCACCAAGTCAAAGCTTCACCAATCAGCTAGTATGATGCATAGTCAGTCTTCTAAGTATCAGGGCATCCCTTACGTTCAAATATGTGCTCGATCATTTGCAACCATCTGGCTGCAGTCTCAGGGTTATCCCCATCTTCAAATGTGGGTGGCTGGAAATTTCGGAAGTCTTTCAACCTCCGTCTGGCAATTTCCTCAGCATTGTCCTGCATCTGGGGTTGGTTCGGATTCTGTTTCCGATGTTCTCTACACTCTTGACTCATGTTCTGGACAAAAGTGGCCAACCCCCCAATAGTAGTGATGAGGTCGTCAGCGGCATTGCTAGGTCTTCCCGGAGTAGAACCACGGGTACCTGCCATGTTTCTGCACTCACAATACCATGAAATGAGCTGATCAGACTCACTGCAAGCTATTCATGACAGCAATCCCAAGTAGGTACTCGAGTTCTAATCATATAAGTTAACAATGCGTCTGTCCCTATCACGATACAATCCTAACAATCTAGCTATAACATGTATTGTATCTCAAATAGTTAAACATTTTATCATGCAGTAAGCAACAATTATTTAACAGTCAATTACAATCAGCAGACAATTCATCAAGCAACAAACAATTCAAACAAGCAAACAGACACCATGAACCAAAACTGCTCTGATACCAATTAGTGTGACACCCTCCCTTGTATGAATCCAAGAGAGTTGTCTGCTAAGCGGATTAGAGTCGGAATGCTAACAAGTAGTTCTGAAAATTTTGTTTTAAGTTTCATAAAACTTTTCCTATTCAAATATGGTCTAAAAATAACCCATGTGACATTTAGACAAAAGTTACTTTAGTTGCTGAAACATTAATTTTTCTGACAGATCTTGCTGCCTTGTAAAAATCATATCCAATCGGGTACAAAAATTTCAATAAATCCTCTTTGACACAAGAAACTAGACATCTGGGGCTTCGCATGCATATAACTTACACGCGAATCGGAGGTCTCTAGCCCCTTAAAACAGAACTCGCAAAATAGTTTAGAAAATAGCATTTAAAATGCTTAAGAAATTGCTTTTCGCAAACGTTCTCAGAATCTTGCCAAGGTCCAAACAGATTATAAAACCTTAAAAAAGGACTTAAAACATGTTCCAAACAGTAGTCCAACTTCCGAAATATTACAATAATACAGTCATCCATAGACAAAACAATTAATAGCAGAAATTCCAAGCAGCGGTTAACAGCAATTATCCAAATTAATAAGATCATCATATACTCTTTCGTCCTCCTACAATTTTATAAAATTGAGCCCCAAATGGGTGAGAAAAATCCAGTAGTGTGATAGCAAAACCAGTAATGCAACAGTACTAACTAGATACAGAATTACAAAACAGTCGCATCATCATTTCAAATCTGACAGATACTAATAATAATCATAGTGCGTATATAACGCCAGAGGGTGCGTATATAACACCAGAGGTGTACGTTCATAACACTACGGTACTACTAACAAACGCAGTGGGGATTCCATATGGACCTTGTTGGGATCCATTGCAACTCCATCCACTGAAATCACATGCCCCGGAAACTTGAATTATTTGAGCCAAAATTCACACTTAGAAGGCTTAGCATAAAGCTTTTTCTCCTTCAGAACTTGCAGAACTATCCTCATATGCTTCGCATGCTCCTCCTCAGTCTTGGAGTAAATCAGAATGTCGTTAATGAAGACAATCACAAACTGATCCAAAAACGGCTGGAAAATCCTATTCATGTAATCCATGAACATTGTCGGCGCATTTGTGAGTCCAAAAGGAATCACCAAATACTCAAAGTGACCGTATCTCGAATGAAACGCGGTCTTCGAGACATCCTCCGGCTTCACCCGAATCTAATGGTATCTGGATCGGAGATCAATCTTAGAATACACACAAGCGCCCCTGAGCTGATCCAACAGATCATCAATCCGAGGAAGGGGATACTTGTTCTTGATCGTCACCTTATTCAACTACCGATAATCGGTGCACAATCGCATTGTCCCGTCCTTCTTCTTCACAAAGATGACCGGTGCTCCCCAAGGAGACACACTCGGCCGGATGAAATCTTTCGCTGAATGATCCTCGACATGCTTCTTCAGCTCGGCCAACTCCGGTGGCGACATCCGATATGGAGCTAAAGAAATCGGCCCCACACCAGGCAACAACTCAATGGAGAACTTTATCTCCCGCTATGGCGGAAACTCAGGAATCTCCTCAGGAAACACCTCAAGGAACTCCCCCACCACAGGAATGCTAGTGATATCCTCCTGTGTCCCGGTCACCAAACCTCCCAACATGACATACCCGAATGCCCCTGCTCTCAAGGCCCTCCTAGCCTGCAGCTCAGAAATATATGGCGAGGAACTAGCTGTGGAATCACACGGAGACATCACCACGCGCTTTGCACAACAATCGATTAGTGCACAGTTTCTAGACAACCAATCCAAGCCCAGAATAATTTCCAACTTGGCCATCGGCAACCCTATCAAATCTACCGAGAACTCACGGCCATTCCACTGAAATGCTACATCGCGGTGAACAGTGGTAGAATCACAAATTTCTCCGGTGGCGGTAGTCACCCGCAACGGTGGAGAAAGCACAAACATGGGCAGCTCAAGCCCCAAAGCAATCGGGGTTGCCACAAACGAATGCGTAGCCCCGGAATCAAACAACACATCAACAGAAGAATCACCAATAGACACAGTACCTCTAACAAGGTTTGAAGCGCGGTCCGACTGCTGCCTATCCAAGGTGTACACTCGCCCCGAAGCAGGTGGCAGTGTAGGTACCGAAGTAGTAGCCATCGGAACCATCTGCAAAGGAACTGCCTGAACAGCTGCAGCTCTCGCCGTCGACGACAGGTAGTCTCTGGAGAAGTGGCCCTCCTTGTCACACTGGAAACAGATCAGCTGACCAGAAACACAACGACCAACATGCTCCTTCTCGCACCCCGCACACCTCGGAGTGGAAGGAGGCCTAACCGAACTCCCCTGCTGAGAAGCAGCTCTCTTGAACTGACCAGACGCCTACCTAGTCGCCAACTGCTTACCCTTGCCCTTCCTTGCAAACTTCCTGTCCTTCCAGGATGTAGGAGCAGGAGTGGAAACGACAGTCCCCTTGGTCTCGTTGACCTTGGCCCTATTGGCCTTGCTTACCACGCAAACATCCTCAATGTCCTTACACTGCTGAACCAGTGTACCAAAATCCCTCGAAGCAGCTCCAGCAATGTGGTCAGCAATCACCTCACTAAGTCCTCTGCGGAACTTAGCAGCCAGAAATGTCAGAGTAGGAGGAACCATCCGAAAGTGTGCAAACTTCACCAGCTCATTGAACTTGGCCAAGTACTCATCCACAGTCATCGAGCCCTGAACCAAACGATCAAATTCCCCCTGTTTCCTTTCCTGAGCATCATAGGGAAAGTATCTGCCCAAGAAGTACTCCTCAAAGAATGGCCATGTCATGACACGACCCTGCATCCCGTAAGCTCGAGATGTGTTCGTCCACCACTCATGGGCATTGCCCTCCAGCATATAAGTTGCGAACATCAGCTTCTGTGGGTCAATGCACTGCATGACCTGAAATATCTTATCCAGTGATTGCAGCCATCTCGCCGCAACAATAGGATCCAGAGACCCCTCAAACACAGGTGGCTTATGCTTCCTGAAAGCATTCAGCCGACGATCAATAGCATCACGATCCTCAGCAGGCTCTGCTAAGGTCTCCACTGTCTCAGCGACATGAGCAGCACTGCCAATCTGGCTATGGCTCCCCTCTTGAGTACTAGGTGGAGGCGGCGGTGGTGGTGGTGGTGGAGCCTGGCCGACAGTAGGACCAACCCTCATCTCCTCCAACATGACTCTCATCATCGTCATGTTCGCCATCCTGTTCGCCTCGAGGACTTCCTTAGTGGTCCTCCGGTTCGCTTCACGAACCTCAGCTACGGCTATCTGGTTCGCCTCGCGAACAGCTTCCATCATTGTCGCGTTGACCTGTCTAATTGCCTCCTGATCGGCTACTCTGGCCGCCTGCATCTCAGCCAATGCAGTCAGGACAGGATCGGGTTGATCCTCCAAAGTGTCTCGTGTTCTCCCGGATCTTACCATGACTCTGCACAAATTACACAATTTATGAGTTGATCAGGCCCACGCAATGTGATCACATATGCATTATCATAATAGCATTCGACGGAGTAAACACATAAGACAGACACAACCAAATAACCTAGCAATTGCAATACATACAGGCTTTTCCCTTAAACCAGACTCTGATACCATAAATGTAACACCTCGTATATATCCGGTAATGTTATCATACTATCATATTAAGCTGCGCTTAATTAAAAATGTGGAATATCTTTTTCTTTTCAATTATGATGCCATTATCATTACCAACTTGCTTATTAATCAATTAATAAAAACATTGCCTGTATGTAATTGCAATAAGACAGCTAACTGAAATACCTCATTAAATAAATAAGTCTCTAGTCACGGAACTACGACACGTAGACCGGACCAACTATCAGTTATACAACTCAACTCAAAGTACTATCAATAAGTGACATGGACAAACCCCATGCTCACATAAATAAGGCAGTAAAGCCCAACATTAGTCTCAACATTAACAACGCAATAATAAAGATGTGGAAAACATAAACAGTATCCAATCCAGTCATACTATCATCAAGACAGTAATAACAATAATCGTGAATCAAGCTTTGGCCTCTTGCCACCAGAGACATCATCCCCCATATTACCTGAACGTGAAATAAGCATTCCCCAAACGTGGGGTGAGATCTCTAAACAAGAAATCTCAGTAAGGCAAGGGGTCCTCATAGATCTTACACCCCAAGCACACTTACATGTGCAATATAAGTTTAAAAGCAGTTCATCATCATCAGTTCTAAAACAATGCAATGCAGCAGATAATCATGTCATGTGTGTCAATACTATTCTACTGGCCAGAGAAATGCAGGAATACGTCTATCTCCTACATATAGTGCAAGACGCCACTTGCATCCACCCTGGATCACCATATTGCATGACGCCACATACTCAGGCTTACCGTCAAGATGGAGCAACACATGCATATTAAAAGCCATTACATGTAAAGTTCAATCAACATTTCATATGTTCAAAAGCATGTAAGACAGTATGCATATACCATATCCCCATGGAACATGGTGGAAACACAACATTGCTAAACCGAGGATACGAAAGCTTACCTTGCAAGCTAACACCCAAAGCCAAGAGTCCACAGCTCAAAGTCCAAACACAGCAGAATCACAATCTGTTATGGACCAATACTATATCAATAATTATGCACCTCAAGCATACAACTTAAAGACAACGCCTTTTCTTTACCTTTTACATCTTAAGGCTCCATACAAAGCCATAAGCCCTTAATCACTTGATTCTGACTTAGTTCATTAATTACAGAAGTCCAACTTCCTTAACCTAGGGTCCACAAAGCCCCAATAGCCTATTGTATGCACAGTAAAGCTACTGTTCTTCGAAATCCCAGAATATCCGGATATTCCTCGGGTGCATATCCGGATTTCTCATTGACCATATCCGGATATACAACATCCGGATATCCAATATCCGGATACCATATCCGGATATCTAATATCCAGATATATGTTCGACAAATATCCGGATATTTCACGACAGAATGCAGTTTCTGCATTTCGTGAAGATATCCTTCCAAGGTTCCATTTTTAACACTTCAAAATGTTAAAGCATGCATTTTTATACTCACTTAGGTTAATATACCAGTTGGTTACTTACTTAACCCATTTACATGCAAAGACTTCACCTTTAAGCAACAAAAACTCATGATCAAAGTTGGTAATGCTTACCAAAGCTCAAAACAGAGCAAGAAGTGCTCTTGGAGCTCACTTTGCAACTCCCAATATGCTGACTTGTACAGCAAACGAAAATGCTACACCCAATGTATGATCTTTCTACACAAGGAAAGTTTCTTGGAGCATCAAAACACCCAAAGCATGGCCACAACTCTCAAGAGCATGGAACACAGCCCCAAGACCACCAACACAACACTCTCACACTCAGAAGATGGTTCCTTTTACCCTCACCAAAGCTCCCACCCAAGTGTTTACTTGTTTTGAGGTGAAGAAATCAAAGAAAGGAAGTAGCTTGGAGGTTTTCTCATGCAAGGTGACCAAGGAGAAGGGTGGCAGCAACTGACCCTTAAGCCTCTCACGTAGGGAATGTTTTTCTAGGGTTTTGTGCCCACTAACAAGCCTATATATAACCACTTAACCAATTAACACACAGTATTAACTTTAATTGCTACGCTTAGCATTTTAATCCCAAACTCAGGATTCTTAACCTACTTAATTTTACAAGAATTATCATATTTTTATTTTATTTTTCTGAGCATCTTTCCTGTATGCGCTTTTCTATAGCCAGTATCAGTTCTGGCATCAGATCACATTATCTTGACTTGAAACTCGTTTTACAAGTCCTACATATTATTATAGTAATTATCATGCACTTATTATAATTTTACGGGATACTTTTTAATAAGTCCAGTGATTGCACTAATAATAAGTGCATGATAATTACTAGTGTTAGCATATGGGTGTCCTAGAGACAATCTTTTGATTAAATAAAGGACACTAGATGTAGAACTTTGTTTGTCGCAAATAAATGAAAGCACTATTTATTCAGTTTCATATTGAGTCTCGATATTACTGTTAATATTATATGAACGAACTGGATAAACCCCTTGGAATAGAACAGGTGTCTCTTGAGTATCTGTGATGAGATCACGGTCATGAGGATTCAAGGATATTGCATGTCTATTCCTAATTATATGTTCCTAGTCTAGAGACACTGAGTTTGGGGACCAGTGATCTCGAGTAAAGACTAGTACGACTTATCTACTTGTATATGGATACAAGGTAAAGACCTCATGAGCTGCAGATATGGAGATATCTTAGCTAAAGTCGTGGGTGGACCTATAAGAGTATAGCTCGCACTGAACAGACCCAAAAAGAGACTCTATGAGGAAATCTCACAGATAGTGTCATTAGAGTAATCTCTTTATGTTTGGGTATGTCTTTCCTTAGACCAGAAGTTATTACCTAGACTGTGTTCTTGAAGGCATGTTTTGATTGTATGCCTCGTCTGCCTGAAACATGGAGACTCATAGGTATACTGTTGGGCGTGTCCTTAAAGGGCACAGGGCTAGGGTAATAAGCTGAAGGAATTCGTCAAATCTCTGTGAGAGATTAGGTTATCTGTAAACCGGAGAAATCGGGATGATATTTACAGGGACTCGGGAATCTATGCATAGTAAAAGAGTTCATGAGATGATCTGCCTTTAGAGTCAGTAAATTGAAGATTCCCTATTTCGAATAAAGCTTACCCTAAACCGCAAGGGTTGATACATTTCCTTACCCTAGGTTAATGGGAAGATAACCGAGACGAAGGGAAATACATATGGTAACCAAATATGTGCAATAGGATGATCAAGTCATTAATCTGACTAGTTCTGGGGCAACAAAGCATTGCTAGTGCTCTGTGTTGTCATTAATTGGGTTGTGGGCTTGTTGGGCCCAAGCCCAGTTATGTCAGAAGCTAAGTTGGACCTAATGGGTCACACACTAACACCTTGTAGTCATGATGGACTAGCTTTAAAGGTATTGGGCCTAATAATGATTGTTAGCCCAAGAAGCTGTTTGGAAGCCCACCTAAATGGGTGGGTGGTGCATAGAGCTTAGTAATGGGCTTGGATAGTCCAAGCCATTACTAATTAATTTAATTAGTTAAATTAATAATCAAATATTTGAATTTCGAATTTTGAATTTGAAATTGGAAATTTGAAATTTGAATTTAGAATTTGAATTTCGAAATTCGAATTTGGAATTTGAAATTTGAAATTTGAAATTTGAATTTTGAAATTTCAATTTGGATTTGAATTTTGAAATTCGAATTTTAAATTTGAAATTTGAAATTTTAAATTTGAAATTTGAAATTTGAATTTGAATGTTTGAACGTTTGAATTCAAGTGTTTGAATTCGAATTTGAATTGGTTTTGAAAAGTTGTTTCATAACAAAAGGATAAGACAGGATCTTATTGGAGCATATTCCTTGGATCAAGAAGCATCTTTGGAAGCACTTCCTTGGCTGTTTGGTGCGCAAGTTTAAGTGATAAGAATGTCATCTTATCACTTAAAACAAACCTCCATTCAGATTTGGTGGTTGAGGGAATCAGTGGGTGAGTTGATTCAAATTTTGAATGCAACTACTCAATATATTTGGACCCCTTCTAGGGCGGAATTATGCGCATGAAAAGTATATACTATATGATAGTTTATGAATTTAAGTTTAAATTATTTTGAACTTAATTTCATGTGGATAAGATTGGAGGTTGTTGGCAAAGTTAGTTTTGCAACAGCTCCACCTTATCTCACTGTTCTATGCGCAAATTTCAAAGCAGTTTGAAAGTTGATTTTCATTTTGAATGATTTAAATCCCTCCTCCTCTCCAAGTGTGCGCATAACATGACTTGTTCCTCACCTTAGGGTTTTGTGAAAACCTAGCCAACTCTCCTCCATCTATGCACCATTCTGTAGGGTAGCTCACTACACCTTTCCAAACAGAATACCTAGCCTCCATCTTCACCACTTGTGCGCATAGCAAGCCTCACTGTGGTGTTCATCTGGTGGCTTTCAAGAAAGGGTTCTTGCATCATTGACGAACGGTGGTGTGGATCACCATTAGAGGGTTTGAACCCTTCAAGCCTGACATCTGATCTCCCTGACTGATCAGGCCAAAAACAAGGTAACATCATGCTGTCTTAAAGCATGAACCTATGTGTGCATGTATGTTCCGCAGTAAAATTTTTGTTTTACACCTTACATGCATCGGCCTTCAAAGGCCAGTTTACTTTCAAGTGGTATCAGAGCCTGATTGCTTTACCATCGACGGGTGATGGTACCTTGTTTGTGAAAAGAGTTTTTCACGGTTAAAAATCTTTAAAGGGTTAAAGTTTAAATTCTGCATATGGATTTTGAATTACAAATCCTTTAAAGTGTTAAAGTTTTTGTTTTTATGAACATGAAAATTTGATTCTGTGTTCATAAAACATTATGCATCATGGTTTAGTTTCTTTTTCTTTATGAAAGTTTTGAAAGGAACACCCTTTTTGAAAGGGTAGATTCGGCCATAGAGGGTACTAAGAGTACCTTGAATGATTTCTTATTTTTCTCCATGAATTGTGTCATGTTTATATGCATGAAATTTTGTGACAAGATTTATCATATAGTCACCTATATGATTCGGCCATGTAGGGATTTATGGCTACATGCATGGTTTAATTTTGTTTTCTTTAAGAAAGAATTAACAAAATTTGAATTGAAATTGTTTTTAAATTCGGCCAATGAGAAATTTAAGATTATGAATCTTGATGTTATTTTGATGTTTAAATGTTAAATGTCAAAATACATGTGAAAATGTTATGTGATAATATAATGTTTGTGTTTGCAAGTTTTGAACTTTTCAGGTACAAACAGGAAGGGGATGGTCATGGTGCCCGGATTTGAATTTTTTTGAATTTCAAATTAATGTGTAATCGCGCATTTTAATTTACAAGTGTATTTGTAATTTAAATTTTGTAATTTTGTCCCTCCAAAATGTTATGGAGTTTCTTTAATTATTTGTAATTAGAGAAATAGGCTAGTGGCGTATAGACGACAAGCGGCCGTTGCTTAAAGAAGCAAAAGGACAAAAGCGCGAGCACCATGGCTGTCTCAATATAAACTGTTTATATGCATGTATGATTAGAACGTCTAGTATGCATGAATTGGGCAAACAGCGTTTTGTATGGTTATTATGTTTGTCCAAAAGCGACTAGTGTATACCGATAGATGTTTGACAAAGGTAACGACTAGCATGATAACTTACAATATGCGTTTGATGGGACCTAATTAACCCCAAGATAAAAGGAACCCTTAAAAGGTATAAATAATTAAGCATATGATTACCTCCCACTACCAATGCTACTCAAAACTCTTCTACATAGTGGTGCTCCACAACTCAGTTGGGACCCACTATTTCGTTAGGCTAGAGTAGTGTTTGAAGTGTAAGACACTTAGGGTGCTGGTTTAATGCTTAACTAAGACATAAGTTGCAGGCATAGTCGGGCTTATGTGCTTAGGGTAATGGTGCTAGGTTGGTTGCATGAGATGCACCACTAAGTGACAAAGAGTTGTCAACCTAATGTTAAGAGAGGGTATGAGATACTGTTGATAAAGATCAACCCTTTATTTAAATTAATCTTGCGGTCTCAGACGGTGTAACGCCCTCCCTTGTATGCATCCAAGAGAGTCGTTCGCTAAGCGGAATTAGAGTCGTTAACGTCACATGAGCTAACCAAGGGCCTCATAGCAGTCTCCAAATCCGTATAAAAATTTTCAGCACTTAAATTCTTTTCATAAAGGTTTTCCAAAATAGCATGCTGTTCATAAAAGTTCAAGCCAACATAAAGAGGATTAAGACTACAGTCATCCAAGAGTACCAAAACATTAATCATTACAGTCATCCAATTAAACAAACAGCAATATTGGTAATCCACGCATCAGCAATCAACAGCAAACATCACGTCTTCATGTGCTTTTATGTCCTCCTGCCATTTAGGAAAATAGCAGCCCCGAAGGGGTGAGAATAATCCCAGTAGTGTGGCAATAAAACCAGTAATATAACAGTATTAACTAGGCGCAAAATCATAAACAGTCACTTCAACATATCCTTGTTCCTTTTCCTTTTCCTTTTTATCATATTCATATATTGCGTATATAACGCCTTTCCTTTGCGCTTTTAGCACCGTCGTGCGCGCACTTCACAGTGGAATCAAATATCCCTTGGCACCTGAGCTCCATGTGGATTCCATCTGTGGGCCTATGCGGACTGATGCCAAGTGTCCCATACCCCGGTACCTTGGGGATGCCTATATGATGCTTGCTCATACACATGGTCCTGTACATAACTATTCTAAAACGAGGCCTATATGATTTTGATACATGCATGTCATGCTATGCTTTCACACACACAAAGCGTAAAAATGCGGTATGATGTAAGGTGCATGCATATATACCTTTCATATGCGTTATGCTGCCACATAACGTCTTTACCTCATAATCATATAGCCCTCAGGCACATTTTAGGCAGTTTCCTTTCATCATAATGGAACATAATATTTTTACGGCATATGGAGCATCATGTCATAGTTCTATACCAGTAGTCAATAGTCACATTAGGCATCATCGCCTGACACTTACCTTTGCGTGCCTTAAATATTACCAAACAGCAGCGAAGTATCTCACTTCTTAAGCGCACCTAAATCAATTACAACTAATCATTTACAGTGACTATTTACAGCAGAAACAGAGAGCATACAGCAGTGGCTTACAGCAGCAAAACAGTGAGCATACAGCAGTGTTTACAGCAGCAAAACAGTGAGCATACAGCAGTGTTTACAGCAGCAAAACAGTGAACATACAGCAGTGTTTACAGCAGCAAAACAGTGAGCATACAGCAGTGTTTACAGCAGCAAAACAGTGAGCATACAGCAGTGTTTACAGCAGCAAAACAGTGAGCATACAGCAGTGTTTACAGCAGCAAAACAGTGAGCATACAGCAGTGTTTACAGCAGCAAAACAGTGACGTTTTAAACAGAAACAGTGACGTTTTTAAAACAGAAACAGTGGCGTTTTTAAAACAGAAACAGTGGCACTTTGAACTTCCAAAACAGTGGCATAAATCTTGGTTTTTGGACATTGAAACAGTGGCATATTATGGACTAAAACAGTGGCATTTTATACATACAAACAGTGGCATAGAATGACTAAAACAGTGGCATATTATGCATAAAAACAGTGGCATATGATGACTAAAACAGTGGCATATTATGCATAAAAACAGTGGCATATGATGACTAAAAAAGTGGCCTTTTATGCATAAAAACAGTGGCATTTTAAGCATGGAAACAGTGGCATTTCATGACTAAAACAGTGGCATTTTATGCATAGAAACAGTGGCATTTGATGAGTAAAACAGTGGCATTTCATGCATAAAAACAGTGGCTTGGGGAGCACTAAAACAGTGACATATATGTGCAGAAACAGTGGCATATAATGTGCAGAAACAGTGGCATGTAATGTGCAGAAACAGTGGCATATATGTGCAGAAACAGTGGCATGTAATGTGCAGAAACAGTGGCATATATGTGCAGAAACAGTGGCATGTAAGGGTGATCTTGAGGGACCGAAACAGTGAGCCTTTTATCATCAAAACAGTGGCACATACTTAGGGAAACAGTGGCATATTTCTCTTTAAAACAGTGGCCTAATCATACATAAAAAAAAACAGTGGCATATAATCTTAAGCATAACCATGAGATCTTTATGCATACAACTCATCATAAGATGGCTCCATACTTATACTTTAACCATGCTCAATCAAGATCCAAAGCAAAACATTTTCAAGGAGACATTCAAGCATACATACATGGTTACAATGAAAATGTTCTAAGTTCAAGGCCTACCTCTTGTAGCACACACTCCTTCTAGCTTTACTTCACAACAAGTCCTCACTTCCTATGGTGATCTATGCGCATGAATGGTGAGGAGGGCACCTTAGGACAGCTTCCAAGAGGAGAAACTCACACTCCACTTGTGTCTAGGCCACGGTTTTAAGGTGAGGGAAGGAGGGAGTTGGCTTGGTCTTTCTTCCTCCTAAGGTTCTTGTAATGCTAAGCTAGAGTGTGTGGGAGAGGGGAGAGGAGTTGGCTGCACAAGTGAATGGGGGCAGCCCCCTCTTGTGTGCATAAATAAGAGGAGAAAGGAGGAGGTTGCAATGATTTAACATCATGAAAAAATCTGATTGCTTGAGGGGATGGGGCTGCATACAAGGGCTGAATCAAGCAAAGGGTTTGCTTCTAATTTACTCCATTCACATGCAAGGAGTGAGGAGTGATATGTTCAGATTTGGTGGCTGTCCTAAGTCAGAAAATTTTCTGCACCATTGACCAAGTTATGCGCAAAAATGGAGTGGAGGAGGTGCATCATGGGTACATGTAAGAGCTTTGCTAAGTCAACAAGGAAAACAACTATGTGGCAGCCCAAAAATCTGCACTTAGGCAGCCTTGGTGCGCAATGATGAGAGGGAAAGAGGTGCATCATGAGTGTAGATTTGTGACAGCCCAAATTCAGATTTTGGAGCTGCACAAAATGATGAAAATGCAGCCAAAAATCCTCTTATGATGCATGTGAAAACAAGGCAGGTTTGGCTCATGATGGGCTGCAAAAAGCTTGCCAAAAATCTGCACAAAACAGTCTCATGATGGAAGTGCAAGAGGGTTCTCCAAGTCAACAGGTTAGGCAGTTTGTGTCATAAAAAAAATCTGCACCAAGACCCCTCCCATGTGCGCCAAAATGGGGAAATAAGCAGCCTAAAATCATGCTCAAAGGTCCATGTGTCTTCCATGCAATGAGGTTTAAATCAAGTGATGCCTAAACAAGGTGAGGTGGTGGTTTAACAAGAGAAAATGGCAGCTTATTAAGTCCTTAATCACACTCTCTTGTGCGCATGAAAGGGTGGGAATTATCCTTGCCATGTGAGAGTTACTTGATACACAAGACACCTTAGTTGGACAAGGCTTAGGGAAGATAAGGGTGGACACAACCTTGGACCATTGGCCACACACACAAAAGGATCCAATCACAAGTCCACTAGCAACAAGTCCACACACACACACTAGCCCACTACCAAAGTCCAATGAACACTAAGGTCCTATAACACATACTCACATTACTTATATGATTAAATTCACATGTCTACATATGTACCCTCCTATGATTTAATTTAATTAATTACCTTAGTCTTATCCAAGGAATAAAGATCAAACAATTCACAAGCCATTACACATAAACCATACATCCGAATTCTACACATGTACATATAGCATATAGTACCTATGTATTTTACTAATTATGCGGGATGTTACACTCTCCCCACCAAATAGGAATTTTGTCCGCAAAATAAACTTACTTAAGAGCTAAACAGTTCTGGATAGCGTTTCTGAATGTCGTCCTCGCGCTCCCAAGTGGCTTCAGCTGCCGATCTGTTGTTCCACAATACTTTCACCAACGGAATCTCTTTAGAACGGAGTCGCTTGACGGATCTTTCAAGAATTTGGAATGGTTGCACTTGATACGTCAGATTTTCCTTTAGTTCTACTTCTTCCGGCTGTAATACGTGAGATGGATCAGAGAGATACCTCCGTAGCTGTGACACATGAAACACATTGTGAATTCCTGACAGATTGGGTGGTAAAGCCAACCGGTATGCGGACTCTCCAATCCGGTCCATGATCAGATACGGTCCTAAGTACCGTGGACTTAACTTCTTAACTCCCATTCTCCTTCCGAGTCCTGATGTAGGAGTGATTCTCAAGAACACATGATCTCCGACTTCGAAAGATAGAGGCTTATGACGCTTGTCGTAATAACTCTTCTGTCTGGCCTGATCCTCTGCATATTCTCCCGAATCTTCTTTACTTGTTCGGATGTTTCTTGAATTAGATCAGGTCCTAACATACTTCGCTCACCCACTTCAGTCCAACATAAAGGGGATCTGCATTTTCTCCCATACAAAGCTTCATACGGTGCCATCTGAATGCTGGAGTGGTAACTGTTGTTGTAAGCGAACTCAATCAACGAAAGATAACTATCCCAGCTGCCTCCTAACTCCAAAACACATGCTCGCAACATGTCCTCTAAGGCTTGAATGGTGCGTTCCGTCTGTCCATCGGTCTGCGGATGATAAGCAGTACTCAACCTCAAATGGGTCCCTAATGCTCTTTGAAAAGATTCCCAAAACTTAGATGTAAACTTGGGATCACGATCGCTGACAATACTTGTAGGAACTCCATGCAGCTTCACAATCTCCTGCAGATAGATTCTGGCAAGCCTCTCTGTATCATACGTGGTTCTAACACGTAAGAAATGAGCTGACTTTGTTAAACGATCGACAATCACCCAGATAGAATCATATCCTTCTCGCGTCCGAGGAAGTCCAACTACAAAATCCATCGCAATACTGTCCCACTTCCATTCGGGAATCTCCAAAGGTTGAAGGAGTCCCGACGGTTTCTGATGTTCGTACTTCACCTTCTGACAAGTTAAGCATCGAGATACATACTCCGCAATATCACGCTTCATACCCGGCCACCAAAACGAGGCCTTCAAATCATGATACATCTTCGTGGATCCAGGATGAACTGCGTACTTACTCTTGTGAGCCTCCTGTAAAACTTCTTGCTTCAACTCTACATTTGGCACAACCAGCCGTCCTTGAAATCTCCAAACATCATTCTCATCCTTTACAACATCTTGGTTACCAACCAAGTCACAGACTAACTCTTCATCTTTCTGAGCCTCCTTGATTCTACTGATCAATTCATTCTCCACCTTTATATTCCCCAATCCTATGCTCTTCCCGCTCTCGTCTACCGATAAGTTCAAGTCTCGAAAGGCCTCAAACAATTTCAGCTCTTCTATCATCAGAGTTGCAGTGTGCAATGTCTTCCTGCTCAGGGCGTCAGCTACCACGTTTGCCTTTCCTGGGTGGTACTTAAGTTCAAAATCGTAGTCCTTCAGAAATTCCATCCACCGACGTTGCCGCATATTCAGCTCCTTCTGGTCGAACAAGTACTTCAAACTCTTATGGTCGCTGAACACGTCAAACTGCGAACCATACAAGTGATGCCTCCAGATTTTAAGTGCGAACACTATAGCTGCTAACTCCAAATCGTGCGTAGGATAATTTTCCTCGTGAGGCTTTAGTTGTCGAGATGCATAAGCTACCGCCATACGATCCTGTATCAACACGCATCCAAGTCCTTTCAGCGACGCATCGCAGTAAACTTCGAACTTTCGAGTAGGATCCGGAATCGTGAGTACTGGAGCACTCGTTAATCTGCTCTTTAGTTCCACGAAACATTCTTCACAAGCTTCGGTCCACTCAAAAGGCTTATCCTTCCGAGTGAGACGTGAAAGAGGTTGCACTATCTGAGAGAAATTCTGGATGAACCTTCGATAATATCCAGCCAGACCTAAGAAACTTCTTACTTCAGTGACCGTCTTGGGTCGTTCCCAATTCATGACAGCTTCAACTTTGCTGGGGTCCACCGCGATACCTTCTGATGAAATGACATGGCCCAGAAACTGGACCTCTTTAAGCCAAAACTCGCACTTCGACCATTTCGCGTACAACTGCTTCTCCTTCAAGATTTGCAAGACAATCCTCAGATGTTCCGCATGCAGCTCTTCATTAGCTGAGTAAATCAGGATATCGTCGATAAACACAATTACGAACTGATCAAGAAACGGGCGGAAGATGCGGTTCATGTAGTCCATGAATACCGCTGGAGCATTCGTAAGTCCGAATGGGATCACCTGATATTCGTAGTGCCCATAACGAGTCCTAAAAGCGGTTTTCGGAATATCCTCCGGTTTGACCCGGATCGGATGGTATCCCGATCGTAAATCTATCTTAGAAAAGACTCTGGCTCCTCTCAGCTGGTCCATCAAATCGTCGATCCTCGGTAGCGGATACTTATTCTTCACCGTTACTTTGTTCAGCTGGCGGTAATCTACACACAGACGTAAGCTTCCATCCTTCTTCTTAATCAAGATAGCTGGAGCACCCCATGGGGAAGTACTCGGTCTGATAAATTCCTTGGCCAAAAGCTCTTCTATCTGCTTCTTCAACTCGCGAAGTTCCAACGGCGCCATACGATACGGAGCAATGGAGATTGGTCCGACTCCGGGAACAAGTTCGTTCGAAAATTCTATTTCCCTATGAGGAGGAAATCGAGGTATTTCATCCGGGAATACCTCCTCGAATTCTCTAACTACCGGTACATTCTGAATTTGAGTGTCAACCGAGACTTCAGCCTCGATCGACAAAAGATACCCTGCTGCTCCCTCGCGGAGCTCTTTTCTAACTTGCAATAAGGAAATGAGAGAGAAAGGTTGAAAATTACCATCTTTCGCAGGAACAACGACTTTCCCCGCTCGACAGTCCAAAGTTATCCCGTTTTCCGTCAACCAGTCCATACCGATAATCACATCGAAGTTGAATACCGGCAGGACCACCAAGTTAACTGTATATGTGTTCCCTTCATACTGCAAGGTAACACCTCTGCAGATCTCTGAGGCTGTGCACGATCCTCCCGTAGGTGTGCTGATGTGTAACTCATAAGGTAACGGGGTTGGGGTGATGCCTATTCTCAAGGTAGTATGCTTTGCCATAAAAGAGCCAGACGCTCCAGAATCAAAGATAACAGAAATTGGGTGACCATTCAAAGTGACATTACCTTTGATCAGGTTGGGAAACTTCTGCGCTTCATTTGCATCCAATGTGAACACCCGTGCTTGCGGAGGCTGTTGATCAGCGTTCTGGGGGCATTTGTAAGCAAAATGACCTTGCTGGCCGCATCTGAAGCATGCATTGTTGTTCTTGCGACAGACTCCAAAGTGATTCTTTCCACAAGTAGCACAAACAGTCGCGCCCTGACGTCCAGTCGACGATTGGCCCACCGTAAAGTTTCTCTTAAAGTTTCCAGGCCGCGCTTGCAACTGCGTACCTCTGCCTCGACCCCTTCCAGGTGTCGTCCTGAAGAATCTGCCTGCTCGGTTTCCTCCGTGGAATTGTGTTGGTGGCTTGTTCAAGTTCTTGGCCTCCAGAATGATTCCTTCTGCCTGACGACTCTGGTTGATGAGTTCCGGAAGTGTACGATTAGCCGTCGTTAAGATGAGCTTGCGAATTTCCGGATGTAATCCGCTCTCGAACTTCTCCACCTGCCATTCTTCATCGTAGATGTTCCGATCAAAGTTGGCGTACTCGATCAGCTGCCCAAATTTAGCGATATATTCATTGA